>JAJIRX010001003.1:0-114563 GCA_023853785.1 Psilocybe azurescens
CCCAGCACCTAAAGTTGACAAAGGGAAACAAAGCGATTGAGCCCACAATTGAAGAGGAGAGAAGGAAGAGATTGAATTGCCAGGACGTACCAAACGTAATGCCAGGATTATTGAAAGTGATCCAGAGGAAGAGCCACGGAAGCGTATAAAGCTTCAACCTCATAAACATGTCAAGCCTGTTGCCGCAGTTCGACGTTCCAAACGTCTTGCAACAGATAATAACAAGTCAGTACCAGAACCTGAACCAGTGCCAGAACCAGAACCAGAACCAGAGGTCAACCCAGAGGTTTAACGTCAAGGTATCCGAGACGTAACCGTAGACCTCCTGGTGAATGGTGGGCAGTCAGAACACCTAAATCTCTTGTTCCTGATTCTGACGATGAGGATGACTCTGAGGATGATGATGAAGAAATGGCTAATCCTGTTAGTGTGTCTGCTGATCCACAAACTTATTCAGAAGCCATGAACTCAGAACAGGCAGATCAGTGGCAAGTTGCAATGTTGGAAGAATATAACTGGCATTTGGAAAATGGAACTTGGGAAATTGTGGAACTACCTGAAGGGCAGAAGGCAATTGGGTCTAAATGGGTGTATAAGACAAAATATAACGCAGATGGGTCAATTGAGCGATTTAAAGCACGTGTGGTCGGTAAAGGTTTTAACCAACGACCTGGCCAGGACTACTTTGAAACTTTTTGCATCTACTATGCAGCATGCTACTGTGCGCATTGTGTTGGCTTTGGCTGCTATTGAAGATATGGAACTCCGTTCTGTGGATATATTGTATGCATTCACAAACAGTGACATTGACGTTGAGATCTATATGCAGCAGCCACTAGGATTTTTGCAAGGTGGAAAAAGCACAGTCTGTAGGCTTAACAAGTCCATTTATGGGTTAAAGCAGTCATCACGTCTATGGAGTGAAACACTTGGAAAGGTCTTGCTTGAACTTGGGTTTCAGAAGACTTATAGTGATGCATCACTCTATATATATGATAGAGATAATATCAAAATCATTGTGCCCATATTTGTGGATGACATCACTTTGGCTTCAAAGTCTCAGGTGGCTCTTGACAACTTTGTTATTGAACTTGGAAAGCATTTCAAACTAAGGGACCTGGGTGCAACCAATTTTTTGTTGGGGGTTGAGATTACAAGAAAAAGGGAAGAGCACAAGCTATATTTGTCACAGCGCCAATATATTGTGAACAAATTGGAGGAGTTTGGAATGGCTGATTGCAAACCCGTTGGTACCCCTATGCTACCAGGATTGAAGTTAATGTCAGAGCAGAGTCCTTCGAGTTCTGAAGAAAAGAGAGAGATGGATGACATCCCATATATTTCTGCCGTTGGATCTCTTATGTATTTGGCTACCATGACCCGGCCTGACATTGCTTATACAGTCAGTGTGTTGGCAAGATTCAATCACAACCCTGGCATGGAACACTGGAAAGCTGTTAAGCACTTGTTTAGGTACTTGCAGGGCACAAAGGAGATGAGGTTGGAATATGGACCAGACCCCCTCACTTGGAGATGAACTGTTTGCCACATATAGTGATGCAGACCATGGAGGGGATAAGGATAGTGGAAAGTCAACAGGTGGTTATTTGGTGAAGATTGGGTCAGGAGTGGTTTCATGGAGGAGCAAGCTGCAACCTGTTGTGACAAGGTCAACAACAGAGGCAGAGTTTATAGCTGCTGGAGCAGCTGGCATGGAAACCGGTGGATTCAAAAGTTGTTGAAGGAGTTGGGGTACACACCATCTGCACCAGCCAAGTTGTATATG
Organism: Psilocybe azurescens; assembly: GCA_023853785.1. Classification (NCBI taxonomy): domain Eukaryota; kingdom Fungi; phylum Basidiomycota; class Agaricomycetes; order Agaricales; family Agrocybaceae; genus Psilocybe; species Psilocybe azurescens. The sequence continues at coordinate 1,787 of JAJIRX010001003.1, forward strand.
GACAATCAGTCATCTATGTCTGTTGCAAAGAATCCTGAACATCATGGAAGGATGAAACACTTGGACTTATGTTTTTACTGGTTGCGAGATCAGGTGGCAATGAAGAGAATGCAACCCTTATATTTGCGGACCGAGGATATGCCAGCCGACTTGTTAACAAAAGCTCTACCCAAGCCACAGGTTCAGAAGTTGCAAGAATTAATGGGATTAGTGATGGGGAAGGAAGAATGAGGAGATGTATCATCAGGGGTTGTTTTGGATGTGATTCAACATCTTATGGATTATGGAAGTGTTTTATCAGGGGTTGTGTTAGTTTTTGTGATTAAACACTTTGTTTCTAATGTTCTACACTTGATATTTGGACTTGTACAAATGGACACTTAGTTAGAATTTGCTCTTTTCGGTGTTTTTGCACACTGTTCTGTTAATAACCTTTTGTAGAGTAAAGTTATTCAAATTCTGATCACTGATCCGGAATCCCTCGTTGAGACGGTTCCGGTGATATATAATTTGTCACGTAATTATAGGTTTGGTGTTTTGACGCAATATTGTGGACACCTATAGTCACGCCCTCACCATTTTTAGACACTTAGCCATGTAAAAGACCAGTATTCCTACTATTTCTGAGGAAACAAAGACACTAGAACAAGATTTGGAGTCTACAGAAGCAATTTACTATTTTCACTCATACTTGTCATTGTTGCGCATTTGAGATTTGACTCTATTGTTACTCATCAGTATAGCTACTGATTTGTGCATTATTGTCTATTTCTAACACATACAATGTCAGAGAATAGTTTAGTAAACTGAATCACTGTTACAAACCCCCAAACTACATGTTTCGCAAACCATAAGCCTTTCTACAACCAATTGGATCACTAATAAATAATCTATGTGGTTATTGTGTGCCCAGCTAGTACTTGGCACTCTTCAATTATTGTTCTCCTAGGCATATGGACCACAATTTCAACAGTAAAATGTCTTCAGTATTTGCCTAAGAACCCAGCTGATGATGGGTTCATCTGGTTAAGCTGTGTTATTCAATTTGTTCATCAGCTTGGCACCTGTCAAACTCTTATTATGAGTCAACCTTGCATTGAGCCATGCATTATTCTGTTTCTCCTATTGGTTGAGAATACTCTTCATATTTGTATAATCTGATCCGGCTCAGCTAGATGCGTTGTTATGCCTACGGGCGGTGTGCCATGCACAAAACACAAACAAATCAAAGTAATGGGGTCAGGCAAGCTACTTTGCAATGAGTGGCTCTGAGGGTTGTGAATCAAGGTTTTGGGAGTGTAGGCAGTGATGAGGAGTCAGATGTCAAAGTGTACTAAATTATACAAGGCTTGATAGGGAGACCAAGTGATGATATACAATGTTCGAGGCTGAATATGAGGTACAAGAGTGCTAACAAGTTACAAGGATGCAGTTTCTGAGTTTGAGATGGTGAGATATAACAATATACCAGGGATATGAGATTCTATTCTTCAAAGTAGACTACATAGTATAAGCTTATATAGGTAGAACTTGAGACTCTAAAGGGTTTAATCAAAGCAGAAAAGGAATTAAACAAGCAAAGGGGGAGCAGGAAATGGTACAGAGTAGTGCAGAGAAAAGGAAATGAATTAAAACAAATATCAAAACCTATTAGAAATCATCCAAAACTGCAGGTATGCTCTGTAAAGACTAGCTAAGACATTTTGAAGTGTTTAGTGACAAAGGGGTGTTCAGTTGGGCCTCAGTTACCTTCAGTTGGGCTTCGGTTGCACTCTGGAGGACTTTAGTAGGTGTTGGTAGACAATTTGAACCCTCGAAATGGTGTGGAAAACTTGGAAAATGGGTTTACTGAGTATAGGGGACTGCAGTGTGTATTAGCATGTGCATTGTCCATTATTGCTTCTAGAATATGAAGACTTGCTTGGCAGTCCTTGTTTCCCTTTATGTTTTGGGACAGCTAAAGCTACCCTTGCCTATACTATGATCAGACTCATTTAATGAGGGCCGAGCTGGTTCGTTCTGACAGTCTGTGATGCATGAGGACCTGTATTGCACTTCATGAGACCTCTAGAGTACTTTGGTGCTAAGTCTTAATTGTATCACATGTAGTTAGTGTGTGCTAATTTTAGAACACATGACCAACTGCACTGTGTCTTGAGCTCAGCTAACACCTTTCTCTTCAACCTTCTTTGTTCTTCAGTCAACGTGTAGTGACATCTTTTTACAGGTAGTATATCGTAAAATTTTCTAAGCCCTCTGGGACCCCCTCTCTACCTTGGGTCATAGGCTGAAATCCTGGGGCCCCCTTGGATATGACTCATATCATACTAGTAGTTGTAGATACTCAAATGCTTAAATAGCCAGTAGATACAGTGATTGTTCTTTAGCTAGTTCTTGAGAATCATATCTCTACTTTATTTGATAAACAGCTTGGAACACTTTAGTTCTTGATTGCTTGACTGTTGGCTTTATCCATGCTCATGAATATAAGTCTGCAGTTGTAACAGTACTCTCTACACACTGCACAGCTCTTGAGTCACAACAGTGTGTCAGATATCAAGACTTGGACTCAAGTTGGAATGAGAATAACTTATTTCTTGGATGCTTATTTCAAAATTATCCTTAACTGAGTGATGGATGATGTGAGCAAGTAGCCATAGTTGCTTCTGTATTTGAGGGGCTGACCAGCTTGAGGATTTTGAGGTGGTAATTTCTAACATGTGGCTGCAATCTATAGTCACTAAGGGTCTGTTCCAAAGCCAGCAATGCTCCACCGAGTGTGTCTGCCAAAATCAAGACCTGGGCATATCAGCTATCATCAGAGCCTGAATTCACATTTTCCAGCCACATCACTTCAGAGCTTGCTGCTAACTGACCACACTGATGTTTTGTTCATTGCCACAGCCATCAAGCTCAAAAACACCACCAATACAGAATATTTTTAGAGCACACTTTGCACTTTACCTCTTAAATTATAGTCATTACACTTATACATATATTTAAACAGCTTTAAATGTTTATTCATGCTTTAAATTGACACTGATGTTGAGGCCAGAATTTTGCACACTGGCAGGGAAACAACAAGCTCCAGAATATCATCAAATTGCACAGCAACAAAGACATTCTTGGTGCATGACTCTTTTGTGACTCGAAGTCAATGATCATACATTTCAAACTTAGAAAGGCAAGGCTGAAGCCTAAGCCCTTGTTTGGAGCTTGCTAGCCGAACGGGCCCTAAGTGAACAAATGTATTAATCAGTAGAAGATGCCGAAGTGGCTTGATCTTGGTCGATGTGATAAAGCAAGTGATAGAAATTTAGCGATCATAGTACATGTCCCCGAGATTCAGAACTGATATAAAAGAAATAGGAACATAAAAAGGAAAAACAACATCACCAGAAGAACAACTTCCGTAAGCCAGCGACATCTTTCGGCTGGCTGTGAGGAACGACATCATCATAATCGAAGTCTTGGGATTTCAGCCTTGATTTTTGCATCTAATGTCCAGGAAATATAAGGCTGATTGAAAGTAAAACTCATATCGACAATGGTACAAACCTCCATAGACATTACGTTTGCTTTCACAAACAAGTGTGCAATCGCTGGACGTTCCGGGAAGTCGTAGTCGTTCGAATTTCGACATTGCGCCTGACATTGAAGAGTGCTGGTGATGAATCGTCCCATCATGTTGAATTTTCCCCAATGAATCTTGGTGGGATATGCTGGATTAGAATCTCCGTTGCCCTCATGCGCTCGAATAAGATCTGTCATGTGAACCTCTCTGTACGAGTATGAGAATATGCTAGTACCCCAAAATAAAATCATGTACTCACAGAGCAGGAATGCAAGCCCCTTTCGAATTACGCAATGCCAGTCGATACGCGCGATGGGCGCGCACTTGTTGCAAAAGTACATCCCATGACCTCAAATTTTTTGGAAGCATCAGGGGGATTTGGCCTTGAAATGCTCCATCGTGGGGTCATCAGTGGCGTTGTTGATACCGGCCACGAAGGCACGCAGCGCTGAATAGTTATTCATCTGTCTGAGCTTTTGAGCAATTTCGACAAATTTCTCGATTTGTCGAGTTCGATGTCGTGGCCGTTCATGGCAAAGAATTAGCGACACGACCCTGGTTCCGTCGTTAGACATGGCTTATATACAAGAAATTTTGGACAAACCAGTCTGCCAGGTGATTTGACACGGTATTGAAGGCAGTGATCGGTTCGCTCTGTGTTTTCTTCCCCGAAACAAATGTATAATGCAGCCAATCACGAGGCTTTTATGTTTAATGGTCAGAACGGTGAAAAGGAAATATCGAAACTACAAACCTGGATCGCCAAAAATAGTTTTACTCCTGTCCGGGTGATTTCTTGAGCTATCTCAGTAGGATCTGTATTTAAAACTTCCTGTGCAAGCTTCACCAACTCTTTGATGTGTTGTTTCGGTGATTGGTCGTGGCTGCTCTGAAAGTGGCCATTTGTCTGAGGAGGAATGGACATCGTCTTTGGCAGAGGAATGCTGGATTTGCGTTCTCGTGCGGGAAATGATACATTGGGAGAAACGGAAGGGGGCTGTACGTCTTGTTCTGCCTCGAAAGATTCTGCGTCACCGACCCGGGTTGCGTCGTCTTCGACATCACTCTCATCGCTATCGTTGTCAATAATTTCAACCTTTTTCGCCCAAGCAGTGTCCTGATCTTTGAGGCTGGGCAACTGCTCCAGGAAGGGGAGAAATTCTGAACCATAGTGTAGAAGATGAGTCTTCGAGATAATCGACTTGATTAAAGCGTTAAGGGCGCCGGCCGTTCCTGGAACAGAAAAATCATGCGCATAATCACGAATCCAAGTCTCCAAGAGATGACATATTCTGACAAGAGGGGTGTCAGTATTACTGCATGTATCTTTGTGAGAAAAATGCCGACCGCATTTGTGCAAAACAAGCAAACATAGGATCACCGGATGGGTTATCAAGTTGCCTCATCCGTTTTTGCATAGCAAGGAGCACAGTTCGTGGTGTAGTAAACCTTCGATACGTCAAGAGAAAATTGGTAATAAAATTTGGTTCTTTAGAAAACGTCAGCTGGTGAGTGGAGCACAGAAAAATATTACGGACCCTCGCCACTAACAGCCAAAAACAGCAATTTATCAAGTAGGGCATCTAGATCTGCCCATTGAGCAGGACGCCTATGATAGGGCATAACATTTGAGATTATGTATCGAAAATCGACTGACTGCACTTACGGCTCTTTCACGGGTTTCTGTTCAACAGTAACCGGTCTAGCTACTTCCTCGATGCGAGCAGGCGAAACTTCGACTGATTCCACATGGGTATCCTCAGAAGTCGCCACCGATAATTGATTTGAATCCACCGACATTTGAGGACCTACGGTGTTATCATTGCTCGATTGTGACCAAACCGGTGATTGTGCAATAGACCCCGAAACGGAAGAGTTGATAATTTGGGGTATATTGGTATTTTCAAACGCGGAAGAGATTCCATTAGGAGGTATTGAAGGTAGACTCAAAGGTGTATCAATTTTTTCAAAATCTGCCCAAGGTGTGCCGTCTAGGTTTAATGGTGGAGGAGCGGCTGGATTTCGAGCATCATCGCGTTTCTTTGATGCTATAGTAGTGTTAACGGAGAAAATACATATACAAACTAAAGGAAACGGTACCTCTCTGGCGCGCAACGGCTTTAAACATATAGTGAAAAGACTGTCTCATCTTTTCTTTCCCTTCCTCGCTCTGATTAGAAACCTCAATCAGTCCGGTGTCGTATTTCTTCAGCATGCTCAACGAGTTATTAGATTCCACTTCCGGTCTTAGGTCGGATTTACATCCTAAGACCATGATTGGTAAATTAGTGGATCGGTAGCTCTCTGTATAATCCAATGAATATAGTAGTAAAGTGTTTATGACAATTTTACGCTTACTGAGAAGCATCTCGATAGGTTCAAACGAGCTTTTATTTGATCTGTCGTAGCAGATAATGAGACCGTCAATTGAGGGTAGGCCCTGAGGCCATTGAAGGAGACCACTGGCTGTCGTTGCAATCTCGACTTCAATGGAATCGATGATTGATGGCTGAGGTGCAGTAACAGGGGATATTGGCGATGCTGGCAAGTCCACTGTAATAGAACTTGTCCGGCGTTTGTCTAGAATGGAATCAATCATTAGACATAGCGCCCGAAAACAAAATACTCACATCGAGGAAGGCGAGATGGGTGAGAGGATTCCATTATCGTAGTTGCTTCCGATAATTTATACTGAGAAAGACCCTTGCGGATGACGGTTGATTTGCCACAGCCCGTAGTCCCAATGATAGCAAGAACAACGGTCTGAGTGGAGTCCGAAACACGGTTCTAACTGAAGGTTAAAATACGATGAGCGAGAGAAGAAGAAATTGACTTCACATGTGAAGGAATATGAGGGTTAATTACGTTGCGCTTAGAGGATGGGGGAGGGTTGTATCCTAAGCTTCCACTACGCATGCGGCCCGCAGTGGAGGACTCATACGTTGACCCTCGGGATGTAGGAGACTGAAGAGAAGACATTGACGAAACTGTGGGTAAAGCCCCACGTTCTCTAGGAATTGACACCGTCGGAGCTATTGATGCGCTGTTGTTTCTGGCCCGGGAAGGAAGGGGTAAGTGACCGCCTGGAACAAAAGGCTTCGAAGGTTCTTGTGTTTTCAAAGATATCCGTCGGAATCGTTCTGATGAATTAGCATCACTGAGGGAGTCGTAGCGATCAGCATCAGAATCCAGCGGCGAAGATGAATCATGATCCCTGGGGACAGAGCTAGAGCTTAGGTTCTCGTCATGATGTCGGCCAGACCAAGGTTCCATTTCTGGACGGGCATTGCCATCCGTGTCCGTATCCGTGTCATATAGACCGTTTTTCAAATGTTTGAGAGATTGATTTGAATAACTTCGAGACCCATCGCGGCCATATTGCACAAATGAATCGACGGATATAGACTTTCGCAGATTCTGTAGAGGAGAGACTGAAGATAGAGGAAGCTTGGATGTTTCTTCGCTGCCTTCACCAGGCGACGAGAGTGCTGTTGAGAAAGACTCGGCAAAAGAAAGTGAGGGAGACTGAAAGCTGGCCGAATCCTTGTCTGCTGGTATAAGAAGATTGTCGGTGTCTGCCTTGAAGGGAGATGTCTCCAAGGGTGGAAGAACTGGAAGTCCTATGGATTCATTAGAGGCCGACATTGAACCTGCAATGAACGTTTCGTCGGCGAAGCCACCTCGTGGATGGGAATGGTGAGCAGAGAACAGAGTTTGCTTATTACAGCCGTGGTTCCGTTCCTTCATCTCAATCCGGATGTTTGTGCCTAATGCCCCATCATTCACTTCGACTCGCCTGATACCTCAATCGTATTTCTTACTTCTCAGATGTCCTGCACGGTCAAACCCAGAGTCCTTCTAACGGTAATTTGAACCTGGCTCCCTTGAGTTCACGAAGACTGATAACTAATTTGCAGAATGACGATGGCCCGCCCGATTTAAACGAATCACCTTACATCCTTGGTCTTTATCGTCACTTAACAGAGCACCTTGGTATGCAAACATTCGTTAAAGAACGGGGCTTCATTTATCGTCGTATAGGATGGGATGTCAAGGTTGTCCTTCCCAGTGCACAGAAATCTTGGATCGGTTTGTTCTCTTTCAACATGCCTTTGTGCGGAAAACACTGACTATACTACTATCGATAGGCAAGGCATACCATATAAAAGAAGTCACCAAAGGAAATTATTTCTACCCCAAGAAAGATGGCACTGGTGAAATTACTGCCAGATCAAGACCTCTGAAAAATGACGAAGTGGTGAATTGGTTCATCAGTCGGATATTATGGACACTGATAGGGGCCTTAGGCTGAATGGGTTCTTTTAGATGGTGTACGGAGTTTCTACCGTTTTCTCAATCCGTGAACTCAAAGTATTGATATCTTTAGACTCCAGCCACCTGCGCAAATGTTGCTTTGCACAATTTATTTAAGGACGAGATTGACCTCGTAGTAAATCATTTCCTCTCTCTTTCCTTATAACTCTTCATCATAGCCAATCTAAATTTATCTAGATATCTGGCCCCAATCTGGGCCGCAATACATCTTGTGCGTCCTTCAAGCCGACGCTTGCTGAATTGCAGAGCTTGTCTCACGAGTCTTGGCGACAGCTGCCTTCGCTTTATCATCCGGAACAATTGGAGCTGCCATGTCGTCTTCGCTATCAAAGAAGCGTGCCATAGCCATTTCTTATGGCACAGTAGTACATCCTACTCCGAATACTTACTTCGAGCCTGCCCATGACCTTGGATGCAGGATAATCAACCATTTATGGAATAACTGGGGAGAAGACGACTGCGGTTTGCGACAAGGCGAAGTAGATCTTTACAGCGTCAATATTCCCTTGATAAAAGAAATTCTCTCAGACGAAGGCCTGAAGATATGTTGGACCCGAATGTGGCGCAACTCTTATGGCCGCCTTTTCAAGAATATCTCTTCAAGCGGGATCAGGTCAGACGATCGCTCAGTAAAGGCGCCAGGACCGGACAGCATTACCGACAGTCAGACCCAGGCATTTGTGCCAACCTCAGACGACCAACATGGCGATCTATTATTCAAGTGGGCTCCTGAAATGAAAGGACTCATCACACCGTCTCTTAGCTCCCTTCCCGTCGGTTCTGATGGTTGGGCGCTGCACCAGGGATGGGTGAGCGTGACCCCTTTGAGGGCAAGCTTTGGCGAACCACAAAACCCGGAAATCGATCCAGAGAATTTGGTATGGAAAATGAAATTATAAAGCAGGATAACTCCGGGATCATATTTGCACTAGACTTGGGGCATTTCTAGTATCATGTAGGGTAACTTGACATGTTCATCGTTGCTTTCCGGTTTTTACATGGACAGATCCTCGTTTAACAATAACTACACAACGTGTCTATATGTCTACTATACCATATGGTTCGCTGCGAAAAAGAATAAATGAGGTTTGTTTTCTTTAGAAAAAACGGGACGTGTTAAAGTCCAAATAATGTTGCAAGGAATACGATGAATAGTGACGCCAACACTTGGGATATAAAAAGATTGCATGACGTGCAAGATGATGCATTCCCTTGAACAATATCAGAACCAGTAAGTACCGTCTTTTTGTATACCTTCAGAGAATTGATGCTCCAGGAAGCATTCTAACAGATATTTCAATATGATGTGTGGAAAGGCAAGATAGGAATTACCTCAAAATTGACGGGATCCATCAACCTATCTTCGCAAGTACCTGGGCACCCAGAGGTGGCATACGAATTGCCTGCCCAATCCCCTAAAGACGCTGTATCAGGCTACTGTGATGTTGAATTTTGAATTATCTAACCGCAAAAAGTGATATCTGAAGTGTAAGTGGGCGAACAGTCGTCAGAAGTTAGAAAAAGCAAATCGAAGAAGGAAGGCTGACCGAAGACTATCGAATGTTTTACAAAATACTTTTCTATATCGCACTGTGAAGCATCGAGTCTGGCGGAAGGTAGGCCCCACTTCGATGGATCGGGGACACCATCGGTGATATCAGTTGGAATTGCTGCCCGATAAAATGACCCTTCGAGGGTGTAAGCATAGAACAAAAATGTAAATCCACTCGATTTGGCTCACAGACAGAAATATCGTTTTCATCCCACTTCATTGCAAATGCACCGCCTCCTTGTAAATCGAAATAAGGTCCATAAGACGCCCTACTCCATTCCGTTACGCCGCAGCCAGAGTTGTGATTGATCAGAGCGTTGCAATCCGTGTGGCTTTTTCCATTGCTTGACTGTTACATAGTAGTGATAAGTGACAATCATGGAGTGGTCGTTGTCCATAAGCTTACGGAGATAGTGCCAGTGAATTTTGCTTTCGGATCCAATGAACATCCTATTTAATTTGAGCACGGCACTTAGATAAAGAAAAAATTTGCAAAACTGCAGACCTGGGCCAGTATGCCATGCTACTTGATTGTGCTCGTTATCGTGAACTCCCTCAATCACGTCGATTTCACCATCCTAACCACGCAATCCGTTCACACAAGTTTGTATACTGTATGAAAAGTCTTACATAAGGCCAATTGTCAAGTCCAACCGTCCAAAATGCTGGCCAAACGGCTAGAAGAACGATCAGCGTGAGTTGGGCGGTACATATAGTCTCCAGGAAGCGATATACTGACCACAACCCCAGGGTGCACTATTCAGGTCAAGAATGAACAAGCCGGAGTTGTAAGTGGTTAAACTTTCAATCCGAACACTAGTGTGCTAAGTTGGTAAATGAGTTCTCTATGATTGTTTTGGTACAATACATACCTTTTACGGAAGATCCCTCTTTCTAGACGCGTCTCATGGTCCGCGCGCATGATGACTGTGCCATCGTCTTGTATAGAAACCAACCCACTTTCAAAGGCAGCTGTCCTGTTGATATAGCTGCAGGATAGATACAATATCAGGCGAGTCATGCACCCGAGATAGAAAGATCCTACTGACTGTACATGACCACTAAGAGTACAGTTCGATTAGACTGGTGCGGAATAACACGATCAATTTTGAGACAACTTACTTCGTCGGGTCCTCCATATCAAAGAATTTCCAACGACTATGAGAGTTATTTATTATGTCTTCAGAGTCTGCTTGTCATATTGCACATACTCGTAGAATGTTTTCCCGGAATATTCGTCTTGAGGCAGCCATAGAAATGGGGTACCGTCCGGGTTCCAGCTCAACGAGTCCCGTTTCCCCAGAGAAATAGAATGCGACGGCCAGATACGATCAGAAATGGACCGCAGAGGTGTCTTCCAAGAATCAGATAATGCTTGAGTTGACGAAACACTAGAACCTAGGAGAAGAAGTCCGAAAGACAGAAGAGTGCACATCAGAACAGACAAGAAACCGTGTTCTGTTAGTTATACACAGCAGGGAGAGCTCTGGAAGTGTAAGGACGATATAAACCGAGGACTTCCATGATTGTCACCATCTTGGTGGTGTCTTGGCTAGACGAAATGAAGGAGAACTTGATGGCGCGGCGTGTTCAGCGCATGCTTGACTGACCGGGCCCCAGAAATCACTTTTGGCTGTGAATGAGGGACGAAAGTATATGACATATATAAGTAGTGTTCCTCCTGCAGATTGCGCTCAATGATAGTTTTTGATTTGATATTTGGATCCACACTGGCACCATAGAGTTAATTTTAATACAACGTAGATGTTTCTCAGCATCTCATAGATACACCGGTCAACATTCATATTTTGATAGAAAACTGCTGTAAAACATATAGCAGCAAACATGTATGCGATAAGAGGAAAGGGAGAGCTGAAGGAATAGATCAACGGTAACGACGGAGGCTGAGGGTGTTGTGCTTTTTCCATGTGGAGCGAGCGGGAGTATGATTGTAACGGTGGCCTTTACCCAAGCCACGGTTCTGCTTTCCAATACTGGTAAGACCACGGGCTTCGCGACGCTTGTGGACGGGGGCGACGATCCAGTTAATCCTGGCATCACGGCGAATCTGGAACAAAATATTAAGTAAATTGCAGACACATGATATAGTTGCCACTCACAGCCTTGTGGTTGGGATCGACCAAGATAACCTCATAGTACTTGTAAACACCGTCTTGGTTCACCCAGTACGAGTTCAGCACCCGCAGATTACCACATCTCTTTCCAACACGCTCTTCAGCGGTACTCCTGAGACCACGTTGGAACTTGAGGTGGTTGACACCCTGGCGGACGGGTTTACCGTATGTAGCACCTGTTGAGAAAGCAAGGTCAACATTTACACCACTGCATCTCTTCCTAGTAGTACGCACCCTTGGGGACAGGCTTTTGCGGTTACCGCGGCGGACGCGAATACGATAGACAACGTATCCTTGTTTGGCCTTGTAACCGAGACGGCGAGCTTTATCAGGGCGCGAGGGGCGCGATGCGCGATGAACAACCTTTAATTGACGGTATTCCCAGCATCTAATTTCACGGTAAGAAAGCTTGCTGTTGGAAGAATTTGAAACGAAACTCGCCGGACTCGGAGGAGGAAACGCAAGACGTCCGACTGCTTCTTTTGTAAAGCTCCCCAATGTACTTATATGCGCCCATCTTGCGGCTGGTAACACGAAAATCAGCTGCGTAGATTCTCCAGATAGTGCTGAAGGACGTTACCTTTTGCTTGAAGTTGTTGAGGCCGACGGCGGATAATATTCTCAATGCTGACCGAAATGGGAATTGGAGGCTGAAATCAACTATGCAGTACCACGGCAAATTCCGATGCACTACTAGATAACATTTTGTAGATGTTCGATTTCAAATTCAGAATCATAATACGAAAATCACAATCTCCGTTTAATTCTTCTTGAAAGGTGTACATATAACTACAGGACTGATCAAACGTAGAAACACATGCAACGTCGTTAAGTGGGTCGTAACAGGAATGGTATCTGGAATCAGTTTAATCTCCCTTTCGTCTGCCCAAGTTTAAACCATGCAGTAATCATAAAAATAATCCAAGCTGAAATGACCAACAGTACGCAAAACACAGCCATAAATTTGCCCCGACGAACCTCGCCTTTGTCTTTGCTGATATCATGTCGTGGTGGATTCTCAGACAGTAGGGCATCAGTCGAAAGATATCTGGAGCCGTCAGATTCTTGCAGAAGGGGTGTTTCGAGATCTGAAGACTGAGAAAGTCTGCGCGTTGAAGGAAGGTCCGACAAACGGGAACCAGCAGATAGACCTGAAGAACGTCGTCGACGTCGAAAACGAAACTCTTTCTTCTTCCGATACTGTAAGTAGGCCAAGAGCACTATCGTGCCACATTCCAGGACATTGAGAGAAAGAAAGGCATTGAGGAGATATTGGAATGTTGTCAATCCAATATTCTCATCCTGTTTCTTGAGTCTAATAGTATTCCAGCAAGTGTCTGGAATAACGTAGATCCCGTTTGCTCCATCTACAAAATTTTGGTGAGATATGTTGACGATAAGATTGCCCTAACCTACACTTTTATGGGCCCCCAATGCAGTGGAGATATACTTCGACGGCACTATTTTGGGAACAAGCACGACAAGCAACACTAGAAACAAGACATCAATACGAATGAGTTATGTGTCAATGCAGTGCGCTGAAAGCCTACATGGAGAAAACCCATGCCCGATGGCAAATGAAACTATTCCTGGCACTGGCGTTTTTGTCCAACTGGGCGACAAAGCGAACCAAAAGTAGGCAAACATCGTCAATGAAGACGATAACAAAAGAAGCTGTATGACGATCGGAGTATGTCTTCGAAGATCCACCAAGTAGCCGCACTGTCAGGAATATTAGAGGCTGAGTGAGAGAACATGCAACAAGACTCCAAGTACCAATGGGTAGAGAACAAGTGGTCCTGCGAGTAGATACGATGCGCTATTTGCTGCATCTTGCTCTGATATGTGATATCTAGTTTCAATTATATTTCTGTATAGCGACCCTTGTCAGATTGACAAAATGCAAAGCGCAGGAAGAAGTGCTTACGCGGCAAGATGAGTGAAAGGCGACCAGATCATGCCGCAAAATACGTTTAATCCCATGTAACTGCAGAGGTACGAGTGAATAGTGGAACAGATATATCGAAGCAAGCATTATCTCACACCCAAAAATAGGTCGCCTAACTTCGTGATTTGACGAATATGAACCTTCCTCTTTTCTGCAACTTTCTCGAGGGCTTGTGCCTCTGTGAGGCTAATGGCCAATCGGCGCTTAGCTTCTTCACTGATATCCGGAGCCTCTAGTTCTGCGCCTGCACCGTCTACCAGCCATTTAGACAATGAGATGTACATCAAATTGACGAAGACAGAAATTGCGGCAAGGGTTGTTGCAACGTAGAAAGGAGCCCGACTACCGAACCGTTCGGTTAGGGGATATGACGTTCGCGCAGATATGAATGAAGCGCCTTTGCCAGCAATGAGTCCAAATGCCATTGAAACGCCTAATCCATGGGACCTGAAGAAGCGGACAATAATAGTTTCCTGTACAACTGCTAGTGGACTGACTCCCAGACCAAAAATGAAGAGTCCGAGCGTCATAAGTCGTATGTTTCCCCAGATGTCTCCGCAGAGAAGGAATATTTGACCTGTAGAGATCGGTGAGACCGACTTCAGCTTGAGGGCAGTTTGATCGTACCCAACAATATTACACCAGTGGCCAATATGCTGGTATATGTGGTTCCTAGCCGGCTTGCAAGCACACCGCCAACCAATGGTGTCCATGTGCTGTTCAGACTGTAAGCTGACAGAAGCAGGCCAAACTCGGTATGGGAGGTTCCCAGTTCTCGTTTCAGTCGACTCTTGAGAGGTCCAAGGATATTGGTTGCGCTACGCTTAAGATTAAATGGAGCATTTTAACTGGAGAAAGTAGAAATACACACTAATGGCTGCCAACGCTTAAGCTACACGCACAGAGTAGCGCCACAGTCCGAATGAAGAACGCTCTCCGTCGCTGTGATAGCAAACAGGCGGGGGTTATGGTATCCTGTTCTTCTTCGTGACCCTCAGCATATCCCGGTAGTCCATCCGAATCCATAGGGAGGTCGGGTTCCAGATCTTCATCGCCGTTTTCTCGAGTAACTTCTAAGAGGTGGTCGCATGTCGAACGGCGATAGTCCTCTTCTGAATTGTTCATCTGCAGCTAAGAGTGGGATAGAGAACTGTGCAGAAAGGGTATTTATTGGATTAGAGAGAGCCAAAGATGGAATAATAGGTGTACATACTGTATGTCATTCAACCAGATGGCAGTAGAGACAGTGGAAAGTGTACAAGTGGACGGACTCGGAGTATTTGGCTCTCACTTGTTTTTATCTGATAAGCCGTCGATACCCGATCCGACCTACACGTGATGTGTACCGATGTCGGGACCCAATAATTTACAAGTTTACTAAGTCTAACCACATACATACTAGACCAATCTCTGTGAATCGCTAGCAGAATCACTAAACTCTCGTCTCTTCCATCTGCTTGAATATACCCATACGCAAGTGACCATCAATGTCAACACGCATAACCCAAACTCTGTCCAACCCAACGCCTCCACTGTCAACGACTGTCGACACCTTGATATTGTCGCTCGGCGAGCACAGCTCCCCCCAGTACGCGTATTGTGCATGATTCCAGCAGCAGCTCCCTGTGCAGCTCTAAGTGAGTAACGCAATGATCTGTCACCTCGAGACCTTCATGTTACGCACCCACAACGTGGACGTGATAACGAGCCATATCACGGAGCTTGCCACATTGGCCAAAACGTGGCTAGCACCATCCACGTACCACAGAATATACGTGGTCGAGAACAATGTTGTCCAGGCTGCATTGAAGCAGAACATGATAAGCCTGCAGGAATGACTGGCGGTTAGCAAGCAACCAGTGTAAAAACACAAAACTCACATAGAATGGTATCTGGGGCTCGGCCATGTCCCATTCTCATTCCCAGCACTTATCAGGAATGAAGTGAGGCCCAACTCAGCTATTCCCGACAGCGTCATCATCACAAACAAAAACGGATGGTAATGTGCTTCCAGGAGGGCCATTTGTGGATTCTCTACCAGCGTTATGAAGGCTCTGTTGTCTTGTTCTTTTGCGGCGTATACTCTACTATAGGCAAAGGGGCGAATAATGCTAAATATTTTGGCGCTACCGGAGCGGCAAAAGTGAAGTGGAACAAAGGGCGGGATGGGGATTGTTGACGTTAACAAGAAAAAGTGAATGAAGTCTTTGGATGTTCCATGGTGGCCAGAAATACTTCGGGAGCAGGGCATAGCATTCTATGGCTGTGATCTGCATGCAGATGGGCTCGCTGGTACCAAGCATGCACTATCCGGTGATTGCATGCATTACACTTTTCAGCGTGTAGCCCGTTGGCTATGACAGTCTATTCATTGTCATGTATATTCGTTGTACACTGCCCGTGCATTCCCTACGACTATGTTATTTGTTGTGCATAAGTAAACATACAAGAGAGCAAACACCTCAATAATGGTCCGAGGGGGATTTGCTTGTTCAGTTCAGATTTCGCGTTCTCAATTTGAAGTATTACAACTTAGACACCGTGCCCCGAGCAAGTCGTGCCGATTACACTCATGCCTGGCGTTCACCCGATAAGAGTGCTTGCAAACCGGTAGTCTGCACGAGGAATCCACGAGGCAGAGATTTCATGATGCTTACCAGCAGTTCGGACAGAGCCTGCAATGTTCGTGTCATCAAGACAAAATAACAACAGAGATTTATTTGCAACTATATGAATTGTTCCCGACGTCCATCTACGATACAATGAAAACGAGCAGTAAATGCTAGAAGGGGTTCGTCTTCAATAGGATAGGACTATATTGAAACTAGTCGTCTTTAGACGATTAGAACCCTGTGGGGAGTTCTTACAGACCATTTACTGGCCCGTGCCCAAACTATCGGGCTCATGTGAAATTACGACTTGGTCGTACTAGTCTTCGAACTAGAGCAAGACGGCTTTCCTGGAATAACAGACTTGAACGAAGATGCGTCACATGGCAAGAGCAGCCTGTGCGATCTTTAAAGCACCTTCCTTGGTCTTGTTGCCTGCAAAATTGTCAAAAAAAAAAGATAAATGGGTACAACCATGAAGGGAAAGACATACCTCCAATAAATCCGGATGCGTGAATGAATATTCCACCTTCTATACCGGAAACTCGTGAGAGCTCGTCATCTCTCAGGCCTCTCCAAACTTCAGGCAAAGCCTTGCGGCTCTCAAAACTCTCGGGAGTGAGAGGAACAGCCTGGATGCGCCAGTTTCCAGCGGTCTCGTCGGGATAGACAACATAGGTAGCCTGGCTGGCTTCGATAGCAGTGACGCTCTCATCAGCTTCCAATTCGAATAAGTGTTCCTGTATTCCGCAATAAATGTCATGTCTCCACATTACCATATGGGCAACTAACCTTCCATGGCAGGAACTGCTCGAAGAGAATGATTTTGCCAGTGGGATCGAACGCTGCCTTGCTAGAGGCAACGGAGTCGATGAGAAGATCTCTGGCAGGAAGCCATGCTTTTGCGTAATAATCCAACTTGCCCAAGAATTCTTGGCCGGTGAGTTGGGAGGCTTTCTCGAAGAGTGCCTGAGGGTACAAATGAGCAACCACAGGCATCAATCATGGCTTGGGCCAACTTACATCCATTGTCTGATTGTCATTTGCCTGGTTCCACCATGGATTCAAAGCACCGACACGGCTTGAAAGGTCAGTCCGGCTACGATATTTAGGTTTGATATCGTTGGGATATTGCGAAATGCCGTTGTCAATACCATCGATAGCTTCGATGAATTCCTAACAAACTGGATAAATTTCGAATATTTAAGTAGTCTATGGGTCATGTTGCTCACCTTGTACATTTTCAACCAGAGAGTATCAGTTTTAGGATCTTGAATGGGAAGCTGGATCCTGTTTGCGATGACTTCTTGACCAAAATGCCTAAGAAATGGAGTTAGAGCCAATCGTCATTGTACATTAGAGATGAGCTGCGCTAACTTGTAAACAAGTCCAGCAGAAGACAATTTGGTGATGAATCCGTGTCCAAAAACCTCAGTGAATCCACGTTGATGATGGTCGAACAACTGTTTAGATTCATCGTAGACGGCACCAACATCTACAACGATGTCGCAGGTGCCAAGGACAGCGGGGTCGCGACTGCGTTTGAGATCTATAAAGTTGATCAGACACGATGGGTTTCGAGGAAGAAGGGATAAAATAAAATGACCTGCATCACGATAGGTAGACGTCTGTCGCAGCAAAAAAGACAGCAAGTGCTTCATCGCAATGAAAAGTTCCATTGTGGGTTCCAATAACCTGGAGGAAAAGTCATTAGCCAATGGACACGCCATAGAGTTTGGGTTGTTCTGACTTTGACCATTTTTGTCGCTTCGGTTCAGGCAAGGGGGCAGTGGACATGGACTTGAAGAAAAAACAATTATGTGGGAAAGAGATTGAGTTCGGATAAAGACGACTGAAGGAAGAAGACGGCAATCGAAGCAGATTCAAATGGAGTGCAAGCATGACCGGCGGCTGCCGACGAGCTGATCATGAAGAGAATACTTTTGGTGATTACCTAACTGTAAATGAATTGTCCTCGTGTACAGTAAAGAACGAGTATGTAGTATAACGAATGTCCATCCAAGACTGTCCACAATAAATCCGACACTATCTCGTTAAAGCACCAAAGCACCCCCGACCATACATGCCACCGCGCTTGCAACGAATGCTTTTGTGGCAAGGCCAGCCGCTGCGGCAATATAGTTATCATCTGGACCTAATGCGCCGTTTCCCGTCTTTGCCCCTGGAGATGGAGCACCTCCCTGTCCACCACCATTTACGTCCGCTGGGGAGCTGTAGGAAGGTTTTTAGGTGTTGTCGTTGTAGAAGAGGAAGTAGCGCTGTTGCTCGCAGGTCGAATTGCCCGTTGATACCGGCTGCACTGTAGTGAATACTGTTGTTGATACGATTGTGCTTTCAATTCGGTTTCCACCGCTTGTAACGAATTCCAACAGATGTGGAGAGAGAGGTAGAGGTGATTGTTGTGAATGCGGTGGATGTGGAGCGGCCAGAAGATGAGCCTGAGGATGAGCCTGAGGACGATGAGGCAGAGTTTGAACTGGCGCTGTTACTGGCACTGTTACTACTGGCACTCGAAGATGAGCTCTGATTTGCGTTAGATAGGTGAGGATCAGGACTAATCTGGGAGAAAGGAGGAATATACCTGACCGAATGCCAAGAAAGGGAGGGCGAGGAGGAGAAGGAGGGACGGGTACATGGTAGAAGGACTGAAAGGAGCGGTTTAGGTAAGCGTGATGTGTTTGAACTAGAACGGCGATGATGGATGGACCCAGTCCCATTTCTCCTGCCACCATCCATGTTATACTGGACTATCTCTCACCTCTTACCTCTCCGCTTCCCTCGCATCTCGTATCACGTCTTCTTCTTCAGAGGCATCACTTTTTGAATCTTACACCAGACAATGTGGAAGAGTATCTCGCATGGCCTTCTGAAGAACGGTCACACGCAGTGCATCTATTGCAAACAAGTCCTTTTCCGGCTCATGACCTCCCTCTTCCGGTTCATTATCTTCCAGACCCTGAAAATATCCAAGCACACGTCCGCATTACCCCCGATCTTCGTCTCGTTTTTCTTTGGCATAAAGAGCACGGCTGGCAATATCACAACGTCGCACTGATGCCTTTTCCTCCGAATTCTTACTCCTCTTTCAACGACTCCCTCCTGGCGAGCTCGCTCGATGATTTCCTTCCAGAACAGACAGTTTCTCTGAATGCCCAAGAAGGCGATGACGACTCTTACTGGAACGCTTACGGCCAAGGTGACGAAGTCGATCACCATTCTACCTCTACTAGTATTGCAGATCAAAACCTAAACTCGGAGGATGCCTACTGGGCTCAGTACTCTGCTGTCCAAGGTCTATCTCACTCTTTCAAGTTTTTCGTTGAAATTTTAACCATTAGTCCCACTCTAGGTTCCGGCGATTCTACCCTGCCCTCGCCGCGCCCCCAACCAAACAAACAGCTGGGATCTAACAACGTACTTCCCGAACGCATCATCGTAGCCTCCGATGAATTCCAAAACAACAACACCGAGGTCTACAATCCTCTTGAGCCCCCTGCCCCTGCCTCTCTTGCTCGCCGTCTGGAGGCACTTTCTACGGGATCAGGCATTGATTCCCCACCCCTATTCGACAATGATCGCACGTCAGATTCTGCCACAACATCATCTCTCGATCCTGTCCCGGCTCTCACGTCGTCGTCATCAACCGCTAGTCCAAAACAATCGTCATTCGATGAATTCATCGTAGTTGACCAGGACACGAATATCAGCAAAGATGCCATTGACGATGCCACCCAAGATATCCTACGCGACAATATCAAGAGTTTATACCGACTTTGGAAACTAAACAGATGCAATACTACCATTGAGGATGATAAAGAAGTCTTCCTCGCTACCGTTCGTCAAGCCTTGGAACAATTGTAATTTCCCTCTTCTATACCTCTTTGTGTCATCATGCTTTCGTCATTCAAACGCGTTCCACGCTACATCATTAACATCAATGTCAATGTACCTACTGTGTATTCACTCAGTCATATCATGATCAGCGAGAATGAACAGAGCCATCTTCAGGATGCTTCAGACTGGAATATTTTTAGGCCATAGCACAAGGGGGAGGCCATTTTTGCCTGGCATTGCCAAGAATCAATTGTATACCGGAGGTTCTGTGATCTCTAGATGGTCAGCAGGTGCATACAGTTTGCGGAACTCCTTGTATAATGATAGGCGATGACGCCGTGGAAAAAGAAACCCATTGTGTCAGCTGCATCACTTGCCACGAAATATTCTCGTCGTGGCTGAGGAGGTATCTCAAAGGTACGTAATGGAGCGATATGTTTTATCATCGCAATTGGAGTTAAGATACGAGCACCACTTCGACTTTCCCAATCTTGTCCTATCAGGCAATTCTAAATTGCCCTAGTCAAGCCTGTAACTATGAACCAAACTATCAAACTCACAATCTTCACGTTACAAAGTAATGTGTGATCCAGATTTACATTGAGTTCGAATTCAGGAGGCCCAGTTTTGCTTAGCCGGAGTGATAAGTTGTGGTAAGCGTGGTTGTATGAATGTATTGTTATCTTGAAATGTGATGACCATTGACCACAAAGACACAAACGGCATCAAATTTTATCGTTTAAAAGTAGCTCGCCCCGTGCCCGATGTCTTATCAGTATCTTGTTAACAATGCCGCATGAGTCTTTGAATGATGAGAAGCTGTAGCAACTTCGCAGAGTGTATATCTGGCCAATACAGCGTTTCCGTGATGGTTGAAATTTTAGGAGTGCCGAGTCCTCTACAAACAAATAGGTAATCCATGCCTGCGGCGAAGAGGGTAAAGAATCCACTGACACGACTGCGATGAGACCGTCCACTAGATCATACTGTACAGCGGGACATGAGTCAGATCCTCAGATGATAGACAAATGCAGGAGGTGGCGTTGCCGTATGACTTGTGCTTCGAGCTGGCCCAGAACATGCTGGAGAGGCTTTCTGAGGATCTGGCAGAGTCTTGAATTTCCAGTAAGACACGAAGATTAGACTAAGCTCCGCGGTACCAGATTTGCCGCTAGCTTCATGAAAGCCGTCGGCGGCTACTGTCGGAAGGTGACGGCCACGTAAACAGGAATGTCATCGAGAAACTAGACAAAGGTATCGAGACACTAGACAAGGGTGGTAATCAAACCTTCTCCAAGATATGGCCCAGAAGACAGCTAGAAAGCTGGACAATAGAGTATTGGGTGATGGTAGAGCGCTTGAGAACCCGTGCCGATTTTACGAGGTGTGATGTCTACAATTCTCAACTTCCTATCATAATCAACGTAGATGTTCATGGCAGCGGTTATGAAGATTTAGTGGATACTTGAGACTCTGCGATATCCGAGAGGGCGGCTTTCGGCAGCAACCACTAAGGTTGTAATAGGCGCCAATGAGGAAATAAGTCGGTGACCGTATCTGTCACCAAGACATGTCGCCCGATTTGGGCAACGAACTCTACGCCTTGTTTACGAAATTCTATAAATAGGTAAATATTAAGGTTTCCTTTCCCTTGCGAACTTGTTTACGATGCTATAAGTATAACTCAGAAATTGCAATACTTGATCTTTACTGCGTGCCGATTCCTTGGACATTTTGAGAGCAGGAGATAACCCAATACTATCAGCTTACTAACTAGCATTGCTGACTTCGGGGCATGGGGGTTTCAACTTAGTTTTAACTTTCACCTTAAACAAGGTTACGGGCAAGACAGCTCCATGAGCCTGGGATCTAGCCACCATATACAGGATGAGAAAGGGTTTCCAGGCGTTTTACGCGTTTTGTAATTTCACAAAACGAGATAAATGAAATATACAGCTCGGGTGGTCTAAGGGAAAGCAACTCCGTCTTGAGGTACAGAGACCGAATAAAGACCTGAGTCCGACAATACAGGACTGGTAAATAAATTATTTAAATTGGGTAAGTAGTTTCGTATATGTTTAAAAGCAACCAAAAGGTGTAAATAAAGCTCAGGCATACAAAACGATCATAGATATAACATAGCAAAAAGCAAGAACGACTGTGGGGTATATCACGGAAATATCAGGTGGAATCAGCTGAATCAGCCAAGTCCTCAACACTCCTCTTTTAGCTCCTCTTTCAATTTCTCTTACAGTTCCTCTTGCAACTCTTCTTTCAACACGTCGGCAACATCTTCTTTCCCGTCAACGACATCCTTTTTGTCGTCGAGAATCTCCTCTTGCGAATTGGCAACATCATTCGTGTCTTCAGAAGCTTTCTTGGGAAGAGGAGGCTGATTGGGGAGACGCTACAGTCTCAAGTTTTAGATTTTTCCATCGAAACTAACTAAGGGTCTTACCTTGAAAGCAAATTTGCAGACAAGATATCCTTTTGCGTTAATGCCTTTCTCCATCCATGCCTGAAAGAAAACGTAAAGCATCAGCAAGCACGAATTATTCAATATACAAAATCTCAGGAGGTGTATACCTTTTCCACTCTATAAAGGCCGTCGTATCGAAAACTATCCAAAGATAAGACGATTTTCCGAAAAGATGAAGAAAAATTGTACCCTTCAGTGGGAGCATACTGAGATCTACATTTATACCCACGTACGACGCGTACAGGTTTCTTGGTTTCGCAGGATCGCTGTAGGAAGGTTCAGTCTCTGGCATCAAGTAGCTCAGACATAAACAACACGCCTGTAGCATTCTATTGAACTATGTCCCAAATCAAATAAGTATAAATGCTGGCTTTTATAATGACATTATAAACGACTTGCATTGTTTTCAAACGTTTGATCGGAACTTTGGGGTGCTGTGCGAAGCTGGAGAAAATTGAGACGGTTCATTTCACGTAAAGACGAGGACCTACGTTCTTGGGCGCGTTTTTGGTCCCTTTGAGATCACGGCCACCTAGATGAGATGATCTATGATGCATTTATAAGAGCTGTGGAAGATAGCAAGCGTACCGGAACCAGTATACGTGCTGATCGAATGAAAGTCAAAATCAAACTTGACGGAATTGAAAATTATAGACGAACAAGGCATAACCGAGGTCCACGTCATCATCGTACCCTCCACTAAGGGCCACACTGTATGCACCTTGCTTACCACCTGAGATGCCTCCCACCCATGGCCTTGAATAGACACGTCAGTATATACTGTTTATTGATCGTTTTGAATAGTCGCCTTACGCGTGAATGGAATCCGCACTGCACCCTTGTCTGGTTGGCCACCAAGTACCAACTACAATATCAGGAATCGACCCGTAGGTTTTTCTGGTTAACGTGTTAGCCTTGGTTTGACATTGCAGAATTTGTGGTTAACGCACGGGTCATATCTACGGGGGCCATCTTCGCGCCCCATTGGACCTTCGTTTTCTGACACTTTTACGCCACTGGAATAAGCCACGGGAATGGGTGAGCCCTTGATGATTTCTTTCTTGTAATCAATTATTTTCCCCGCGTTTCGCGAGCTCCTTCGCACCCCAGATTCAGGAGCAGTGTCAGGCAGGCTGACGCGTTGAGCTTTAGCGTCTGACTCCGCCTCTTCGTTCAAAGGTGGATCGGGGAGCTTGCGCTTTTTGTAGCAGCGGGTTTCTTTACAAATATCTCCGTCGGTTCAAGTAATGGCTTGTCGAGACCGAGCTGAATTAACAATTCCCTATTCTACGTTGGGTGAGGCAATATTTGGGCAATATTTAAAAAAAAATATCGTAGTATCGCACATACCTTCCTAATGTTTTCTAGTCTTGCCTTTTCATATGCAGAAGACATTCTCGAGATTGATTTAGCAGACGTTTGAGTGACCGGGTTTGAAAAATACGGTGGATGTAATGATTCAGAGGATGCCAAAGTGCTGGCCAGTGAACCAGTTGCCTGGGCAAAAGGATCAAACTCAGTCACGCGAGTAAAGCGTGATCGCGTTTAATCACAATTCTAGCGCCAAGCCGCTGCTATAGTATGCACTCAAAAGTGAACACCCCAATTTACTCCAGCTTGACAATGCTTTAAAGGTAAGTCTCCCTACTGTGAAAATGAGTAATACCCGTTATTTTTGTTTGAAACATGACAGCAATGGTTTGAAAAATTGAAACGGAAACGACAACAATCGGTTTAAACCGTTCAAAACTGTTTGCAAATGGTAAAAGCTTCTGGGTGCATGTACCCTTGGTACAACATTAAGGGTGGGGCGTATGTGGTCTACATTGACCGCTCCTATGTCATCACCCACCGGTGGAAATTGGAGCTCTCCTCTGAGCATGATGAGGTGTTCCTCCGACAAACGGGTCCTCTACACTGCTTTCGGTGTACTATATTGATCGCCTAGAATGGGATTAAAATATGTCCACAACAAAAGAACTAGTGTCCAAGGACCTTCAGTTTAACTAACTTGTGAAGAGCCCAAAATTATTTGAAGAATGGATCCAGTGCCGGGAGGAGTCAACCGAAGGTTTGTGACGAGCGGCTCTGTAGTAAAAATTGTAAAATCTGTAGCACTCCTGGTACTATTCAAAGTTTGAAATGGGATCGTGAATAGGTTAGTCATTAATTGGATATTCACTCAATGTTCACTTGAACATAAACCCCAGCAAGCAAGTCACTATCACCAAAGGTGATATTTTATGTGGAAGGTCTGACATAAATATTGACTCCTATTTTTCTTACTTGAACCTACTGAAGTAGAAATCCACCTAGTTACATAAATATTATCCGTGTATACTTATCTGTAAAGCGAAGCGATGCCTGAAAGAGAGGGTATATTATCTTCTGCAAAAAATATGAAGCGACTATTTGATCCTCTTGAGCTGTGGGAATAGAAAGAAAATGAGAAGGGGACAACTGATAACGATAGACAGGTTCCTCACGCGTTCAGTGTTCTTGAAAATTCTATCGTCCAGGCCCACAGTCTTCTCTTCGATCCTCTTGATCCTGCCATTCTGCTTGTCGAGTTCATCTCCCATCGTCGTGCCTAAGGCCCTAAGACGTTTAGTCATTTCACTGATTTCGTCCAGATTTCCATCGAGTTCATCCTCGATTTCATCGTCAGAAGCGTTGCTCTCGAATTGATAACGCTTGCGTTGTTCTTTCTGGGCAGCCTAGCTGGTCCGCACTTCTCATACGATTGCGTCCTCCGATGAGTTCATCTTCATCGTCGTTGCTATGTCCATAGGTTGTTGCACGCCCAAGTCGGTTCTGACTCTCCCTGATATCCATCATAGCCCTTTCCCTCTCGTCTCTGTCTTCATCATATCGAGCCTGAAGTTTGGCTTCCTGTGCTGCCCGCTTCGCATCTTTGTTAAAGGTAATAACGGGTCGGAAGATGGACCGGTTGAGTTGTTTAAGCTCATCGGTCTTATCATCAGCTCCCGCTGGGAGTGGCCCTTTGAAACATCGAGATGGCGCTCAGTATTTGCCAATTTTTCTGAGCGTATCATAGTCAGTATATTTAAGTGAAGTATGTAGCGGCGACATACCAGACTGGTCGCCTAATCGTGTCAAAGTATTTCGTGCAGTTTCTTCTGCTTCCCGAGCCATTCGAAGAGCATTTCTGGTGGAATTCACACTCTCCTGTTTGACATAGCGAGTTTGCTGTTTGATCCCTTCAACATCGTCGTCATTTTCTTCTCCCGGCGGAGGAACTCTGCCCGGGTTGGGCCCATCGAAGAATCGACCAGAGCCGCCTTTAGCAGGGTTGTAACCAGAGAAGAGTTCATTACGGTCTTTATCCAATTCAGCACCACCACGAGAGTACACGTCTCCGACACCGCGATTGCGGTTATATGGGTCCACATAAGAAGCATTGTCTACAGATTCGTTATTGTACGAAGGCTGCCTGGATGTGTTGATGTATGGGTCGCCATCCCTGCTGGCAACATAGGTGCTAGACGATGACCTATAAGAGCTGAATGAGCCATTGACACTGGAAGACGATAGCGATGGTTTAGGTTCTGAGACCGGAGGGATGGCGTTTGCGTTTTTCTTCTTGAAAAGGTGCATCTTGAGAGGGTTGTTAAGGGGGTTTGAATGAAGCTCTGCAATTTAAATCCGCAGACACTTATAAAGTAGAACGCACGTGACTCGTTTAGCATAGCCCCCAATGATTCGTTCCAACTCATCAATGGTGGTCGCCGATCTGGTCTAGGTCAAATTAGTTTCAGGAGCGTCCAGGAGATCACAATTTCTTCAAGAATTCGCTCGAGCCAAAGAATTTGAGATGAAATATAAATTTTTTTACAATTGATTATTTTATAATATAACGTAGTGTAGTGGGCGATTTTGATAGTGTGACTCTGAAGTCAAGGAACTGTTTCAAAGTTCTGGTATGCATAGTTCACTTTTACGCTTGTCCTTAGGGCCTGTAGTACCTTTCTTACCAACGACGGTAACACCTTTTCCGTGCTTTACGACACTTTCAAGGGCCGCTTGTTTCTGTTTCTTAACTCCTCCGATTCCTCTAGGTTTAGCGAATTTGTCGACACTCTTTTCGAGGGAGTCCCGCTGCCGTTTCTTTATTTTCCGTTCTCTTGACCGTTGAGAGCGCTTCTCGGCCGTAGTCAGCTCACTACGAGCACGCAGCGAGGATGCGGAAGCAGCGAATACTTCTTCAGGCGCAAGCATCGTTGAAGTTGATTTAGAGGTTGGCAAGGCCGACTCCAGTGTAGCGGTAGCGGTATTTGTCACCGTGGTTATAGTGGCTTTGGCCTACGAATAGCGGTAAGTAGACGAAATGACATGTCTTGCAAAAATAATACGCACTTGTTTTGGTACGAAATGCGCGTTGCAAAGCGCATCGAGTTTGCCGCAGATTTTGTCCCACATCAGGTCGATTTCGTCATGTTCTTTTTGAGCTTCCCGTCGCGATCGTCGATGGTCTCTCCACCAGTTTGGCTCGCGACGTAATCATCCTCGTAGATTTGAGCAAGAGACTGATTCGATTTTGAATCTTTGAGTTCGAGGAACCTGGATGGCAAAAATGGTTTGTCCTCCAATGGTCTTAGGCGGACAACATCATCAAAGCGGCCCTCCAGGATACGTGCTTTAATGGTTTCTTCCAGAGATTTCACTGCTTCCTCTGTCGTAACAGGGACGGCCTTCATGACACGGTCAAATTCCAAATCCTCTTCTAAAAGAGAGTTCTGTGGTCTTTGACGCGACCCGGCCTCTCCCATAAGCACCCATTCCTTTGGGGCAACATTTTCTGATTCTAGCTCCTTAATTTGTTCACGCAGAGCGGCCATTCTTCGTTCGTTTGTTGTCAAATCTGTTTTATCAAAATGAATATGCATCAGTGGACATTTAGCGTGCGCTTACCATCTGGGACTTCCTCGTCTTCAGCGAAGAGATCATTCTTTAATCGCGCAATTGTCTCATTTCCAGCCTGAGAATCCAAGGAGTCAGATCCTTCATCCCCCTCATCATCATCCTCATCTTCTTCTTCATCCTCTGCCTGCTCGCCAGAGCCATCCCAGTCGATTCCATCGTCACTTTCCTCCTCAGCCTCGTCCCCGAACTGGAATCCTGACATTTCGGCGTCGTCATCATCGTCGTCATCGTCGTCACGCAAAGATCGATTTTTGCCAGTCGCTTTGATTTTCTTCACTCGGACTTGCTCGTGAAAGTGAACTTGACCCTTTCCGGTTCCTTTTGGCTTTACCGGCGAGGATGATGAGACAGAGCGCGAAGGGGGCTCAAAAAAGTCCTTATAATATAGTTCTAGATATAGTTGTTAGTGTGGTTCAACCGCCTTGGATATTCATAATGGACATACCGCCCTCATCGTTTTCGAGGTCACCTTCGTCGAAATCTTCATCCAGGTCAACGCTCGCGAAAAGATCAATATCCATGTCTTCTTCATCAGAATCATCTTTGCCAGAAAGGCGACCTCTCGAGGAGGACTTGGACTCGGCGCGTTCTGTTTCTGCATTGAACTCCGCGAGGTTGAAGAATCCATCGTCGAGTTCTGAATTTCCACCTTTTCTCCTCTTCTTCAAAGATGGATTCGGGTCTCGTTTTGGTAAAATCAATTTAGGGTTCTGGACATCGTTAGATTGGTCCTCTGGATCCCGCAACGGTGAAAAGGCTTCTTGCTCCTCCTCATCCTCTTCGTCAATGTCAGATTCGGATGGATTTCTGAAGTCAACTTCGTCGTCATCCTGCATGTCGTCCGAGTCATCTCCGTCGTCCAGCCCATACTTGGCCATGAATTCGTCCATGTTGATGTCCATATCCCCCTCAAGGGCGTTTCGTAGAGTCTCATCGGCATCTTCTTCACTGTCTTCTTCCTCGTCATATCCATCGTCTTCGTCTTCGTCCTCAGCTTCTCCGTTTTCTCCCTCCAAAACGAAATCAAGCATCTTGCAAATTGTCTCTGTACGAAGATCCAACTGCGCCCAAATTTGGTCTTCGTCCATACCGTCCACAAACAAAGATTTCAAAGGAGTAAAGTCGAATAGATTATTCTCGGCTTCGATTTTTGGCTTCTTTGTTTCTCCCTTTAATTTAGACCTTGTTTGGGGTGCTTCAGTGGGGGACAGAGAAGCCATTAGTTCCCCGATATGAGGCCTAGAAATTTCTTCGGACTGAACAGCTGTGTGTATACTCAGCAAGGCGTCAAGTAGTGAATGCAGTCACATACATAGATCAAATATGTGCTTAGCTGCATCCAAAGCAGCAGCATAGAGTTCTGAATCCCCGAGGCAAGGGATTCTGGGCTTTCATCGAGTAAAGTAGAAAGCTTCTGGAGCTGAGGAGGTAATGTGAGATCCTGTGAGTCGACTGCACCGCTGGTTTTTAGGAGGGTATCCCCCATGGTAGATAGTAATGTGTCAAGATTGTATCAAAAGAATAGTCAACCCTTGAGATACAATTCTGTAAGAAGCACTGCAGAATTTGTCTCCAAAACTTTCTCGCCTGTTTTGGCATGCTTGCCATCAATTCCTGAGGTCCAAAAATACTACATAAGCAATTCGTCTTGTCTGGTCTTCCATCAACCACCGTGATCCAACTTTGCACGAAACCACTGTAGCCCTAAATATACATTACTGGAAAAAGGAACGCCAACTATCACTCTAAAGGCTGTCAAGCTCCTCATTCCAGAACAAGACTCGTTCGCACTTATGGGGTGTACTATTAATAATTAGGAGGCTCCCAGTCCCGACTCCCTCAGCACCATTCAATTTACAAAGACAATACATAGCTGCAGATTGCCGACTCGCTTCCATTCTTATTTGGCTGCTCCCCGGAATCTACATTCTAACGTTTTAGCCCTCACAACCACAGAACAATGACTGGCTTATGTAAGACGGAAACACTATTACTCTTTGTTCACGAAAGTATCACTCACACGCCGCTCCGACATAAAATGGGGTCGACGGAGCGCCTCACCTCATTCTTACTTGCCCGTTCTTTTTCTTGCTTGTTTCTTTCGTCGCCAGTCGACCCCTTACACGTTACGACTCCCTGTCAACATCCTGTCGCTTCCTGTTCACGTTTTCACGATTAGATATAATCAAAAATGATCGCTGGGTTTTCAAAAGCTGTCACTCTTTACCTTGCACCTGTGCTCGCATTGACCGCCATACTACTCTCCCTTTTTTCTCTCCTTGCTCCAACATTGCTACTTCACGACAGGGTCTCTCTTTTAACGGTGGTGCCATCGACGGCGCTGATGCAAACTGATTCGTCGAAAGGTGTAGATGGTCCTAGTGTGTTCATGGGGATGCTAGGTGTGAATTATGCCCGTATGTGTCCAACCATGTTCTAATTCTATATTCTTGAAGGTTCGTGTTCCAAAGCTAGCAACGATGCGAGTATAAATTGCACGAGCCTGACCATGTCGCCACAGTACGGTGAGTTTGGGGAATACCCCTACGACTTGAAAAGTTCGTGAATGCTCAACCCTTTCATTTAGATCTTTCTGTGCTTCCAAAAACGCGCCAGTTCTTTTGTTATCTGCCCCTTCGGCCTCGGTTCCAGCTTTTGTAGCTGTTGGAATCTTCCTTTCGACGGTGTTTTTCGTGGTCTTCACCGTTATTTCTTTTCGCCACAAAATGGGTACAAAGCTTGCAGCCTTGTTGGAAAGGCCTATCTTACCACGTGTATCTGCTTGGATTGGAGTCTTCGGCTTTCTTATTGGCACGCTAGTCTTTCTGCATTTGACAAAGTCAAACTGATACCATAACATAGGGCTTACCTCCTTCCTTATTCTTCGCATGTGGTTTGGAAAATCTGTTCAAGATTTCAATGGCAGCATCTCAGCACAAGGCAAGGACGGCCCACAGCTGATTGCAACGATCGGAAATGCCTTTACTAGTCAGTGTCCTCTCCCTCGAAAACAATTCAGAACATCTCTCACTAACTTATTCTTAGTGGCTTGGGTAGCATATGCATTTTACGCTATTCCTGTGATTAGCTCTCTTACCAAACTCAACGTAACAGCCACCAAAAATAAGTTTGAAATTATCAACATTGATGAACATTTGTGGACTTCGGAGGAATCTTTTAATGTATCCAATCCAATAATTTGCGTTGCGCGACCGCAAACAATTCATAGTACACTCTAGGGTATATCATCTCATTACCAAGCAGTAGAATTCAATCTGAATAATTTTTTCTCATGTAACTCGGTCTGTAATCGCCAACCCTCTGCATAGCTGAGGACTTGAAGCTGGTCAGCACCGGAGAGCATGCTGTCAGGCAAAAGATGCATTTTGACCTATTCCCAGCCTTCTAAGTATGGGCATTCCTGTGACTGACGGGACGTGCAATTCACACGAGTCCTGGCACACGGAAAGAACCTCAAAAGACTAGGTAAAGCTATGTATTCAAGGTAAACTACCTATGTATTCTACGAGCTCTTTATATACTGTAGAAATCCATCAACGTAATACTAATTATTTCAAAAGATCGAGAGAAAGAGATAGAAAAGTGAAGAAAACGTAAGATAACGATTGAAATTCAGAGATACCCGATTGGGATGTCTCCGTTACAATACCCTTTTACCCACGCTCATCGTTGATGGCTGGAGTCATGGTAAGTAGTTGGACTCTCAAGAGACTGAGTCTTGTTCTTCCGACCGAGTCCTTCCCAGTTTCAAATTCATTGCTTAAAACAGTGCTACGACCTTAGCATCCTCTACGGGCCACAACGTGGTGCAACATTTGTACAATATGTGGGTACCATGACGCAAATACTATCTTCCTCTGGCAACTAGCCCACTTTCGCGTATGCTTTCAATACAGTCGGCTCTCATTCGATGAGTCATGCAATTTAAACGATATGCCGCTCCTTACCATGCCAGAAATACTTGAATCAAAAGAGTGTTTCTTAGAATCCCGACTATCTGGGAAGCTTCCCAGGTTTCCGAACAAACGCCGTCCTTGACTCCAGCTACGAGGCATGCAATGGGGCAAACATGACTTTGTCGAGTTCATCTGGCGCGCCGAATCCATGATGCCTTGAATTTCGGCGCTTTCGATCCTCAATTTGGTTCATATGAGTCGCGTTTACCCGAGAAAACCTCCCTCTACCCACGACCATGGGTTTTTAAGGTCTCGAGGTTGAAAAAACGGAGTCAAAATGTGCCAGTTGACTCAACATGACTGTCTATCGCATGGCATCCCAGGTGGTGCTCTTTGGAACGTTAATATTGCCCCTGTTTAAACTAGTATAAATACCTGCCAGGTTTCTCCAGGTTCGTCAATCAAACATGAAGCAACCCATCTTCTCGCTACTGTCTATCTATGTACTTTCAGCTCAAGCTACTCTTGTTTCCGGCGATGATATCGCCCTTGCTCGCCAGCAAAGACTGTCTGTGATTGTTGGAAGTACAACAGGATCAACTTCAATTGCCACCTGGTAATCATCTTTCTGCCTATGCAAATGAATTACTTCCTGACATCCTGTATGGCATAGGCTGTCCACTCTTGGAAACGATGGAAAGTGGCCAGACTCGGAAATTGATTATACTACTGGGTGTAACGCACAAACTGCCAGCTGGCCTGCGCAATCCCACTGGAGTCGAATCAGTCAGTGTATCTGTATACTCGAGGTTTGGATAATACCGATCTAAACCTATTGACAGATACCTTTGCTGCGGCATGGCATGGTGGCCTCAAGAATGCTGATCAATATGTCGGCGATTCGTCATTAAGAAACTCTATCGGTCTGGCCATGAATTACTGGTTTTCGAACGATTTCAGTATACCAGCTTGCTTGGATTCTGGAGGTACAACCGCGTGCCCCTGCACAACGCCAGGTCTATGGAATACAAATTGGGCATCAAATGTAAGATGTCACTCTTTTATTTGAAGCCATTTCAAGATTTATATGCATACTTTCTAGGTAATTTTGATACCAGGATGGGTTGGTCAAGTTTGCATGCTCTTAGGCGACTCTCTATCATCGTCGGAAGTCGCAGGATGCCAGAAGATGACAAGTAGGGCATATGGGACTTTTCAATCTGGTATAAATGGTGTCAGTGCCATAACCGGCGCAAATACACTCGACATTGCTAGTATTGGAATCGACCTTGGGTTATCGACTGCGAATACGTCTCTCGTCTCTGATGCATATGATAAGGTTCACCAAGAGCTAACTATCAAAAGCGGATTAGAGGCCGATGGGATTCGTGCAGATGGGTCTTTCGGTGTGTACTTACTGTATTATAAAATCTACTGCATATTGCTAATGCCGCTAAATTAAAAGGACAACACTCCGGAATACTGTATAACGGGAACTATGGTGAGTATCTTTTTTCCTTTATAAAAGACGATTCATTCAATCAGTTTTTCTATCCAGGGAAGGATTAGTAGGATTGTCTCTCGACTCTCTCTCCTTACCAGTTTTAATGCTCCATTCCAGTGCCAACGACCTTTATAACCTAGAACTCACGGCGGCTGGAACAGCATTTCAGGCTCCTACTTCTTCGCGTTCTGCTTTTATTGCACTGCTACTTGCGGACCAATGGATGATCTTCCGTAATACAGTGACGGACATCCTACACTGGGACTTTGTGAGTACAGCGGTTGTTCTGCGTTTTAAAAGTGTTAAAGTGCGTTCCTTTGCCAGTCTGTTCTTGGCCGAATTATCAGTTTGCCTGTGGCCGACCTCCAGTACAGTGTATCTTTGCCGGACTTGAGTAGTTTCTAACATTGGCACGACAGGGCTACGGCAAGCATCAAAACAAATCTTACTCAAATGCAAGCACTTGGTCAACTGTGGGCCTCGCCTGAAATTTCTCAAGTATTTAACTCCTTGTCTTCCACCGAATCGACCGATGCCAATGTAGGATCACTGAACGGAAATCGCATGTTCTATGCTAATGATTACATGGTAATAACTTATGAATATCTGGCTTATGTACAACAGACTGAATGCGTCTTTTTTTCTTTCTGTAGGTTCATCGAGGGAATGGATACGTCACGACCCTGAAAATGTTCTCGCAGCGAACTCAGAATACGGAGTGTACCAATATGCAAAATCCTTTTGGATTCCATCTCTCGGACGGCGCGCTATATACCTATTTAACAGGAAACGAATACGAAGATATTTTTGCGGCTTGGGACTGGAACTTAGTACCCGGAATTACGGTAGATTATGGCGCTACACCTCTTAATTGTGCCACCGCGCGAAAGACTGGTACTCAACCATTCGTTGGCGGTGCATCCGACGGAACGGTCGGGGTGGCGGCGATGCGCTACGAAACGCCCACCACGAAGACTCTAAATTGGCGCAAGACCTGGTTTTTCCTCAATGATGACATCCAGTACGTTATGGTAGCGCGTCTGACCTCCACCACTACAGCGCCTACCTTTTCCGTCCTAGACCAACGGAGGCAAGATGGTCCTGTTTACGTAAATGGGATGCAGAGCACCAGTGGTAATTTCACGTCAGCCACGTCTCTCTGGCATGGAGGAGTTGGATATGCGTTCAATGCTTCCAATCCAGGGACCTCATTGTCCGTATCTCTCACCACTTCCACCGGATCCTGGCAAGCGATCGGTTCGTCGAATCAGCCACCCACCACCGTCAATCTATTTGCCGCCTGGCTAAACCACGTCGACATCACTGCAGCTGCCTCTTACGCTGTCTTCCCTGCGACAACCCAGACGTCATTCCAGCAGAAGTTGACTAGCTCTCAACTTCTGCCGATCCGGAATGACGGAAGCATTTCGGCCCTTCTAGATGCTTCTCATAACGTAGCTATGCTTGCATTTTGGGTTGATGCAGGGGTTCTGTGACTGTACCTACAACCATTCCAGGCAATGCAGCTCTTACTGTGAAATCGAACGGTAGCAGCATCCTCATCATCAATCTCAACACGTGGACGGTAACGCTTTCCGACCCAACGCAATCGCTCACCTCCCTGACAGTCAATTTCACTCTCGGATCTGGTACCATTCCCCCTGGGTGGGCTTCGTCGTCCAAATCCAAGTCATTATCTGTCGTTCTTCCTTCTGGTGCTGTAGTAGGGAGCAGTGTTCAGCAAGCGTTATTCTAAAGCAATCAACCTTCAGGACTATGAATTCGCCTATTTCGTATCTCTTTCCAATAGTTCTTCGTATGTAAACATAAACCACATCTTCTATGATTGGACATGAATATTTGCTGTCGACATAAAGCTTAAATGTACTGACCATTGCACATGTGTGACTCCGCCGTGAACCGTGCCACCAAACTTCAGGAAGACTATATTTGAGGTGTAAGGTCATATGTAGTAGTGCCACTATATTGACCATCCAGCGGTTTGTAAACGATCCCAAGCTTTTATAATCACATTGAAGTAAACCAGTGTGGACATCGACTCGTGGCTCTGGCTTTTAATTAGATTACAATTCTGTATAATTCCATGTGCTTGTGGACTCGTGATACTATCATGCACTGGCAAGGCAGGCGTAGATTTTTATATCCGATTTACCAGCTTGCCACATGTTGTCTTCTTCTGAAAAGGTGGCATTGCGTCGTCAATCTCTTTGATCCATCAGCGGGCCGCCCCAGTCGCTTTCTTTAACTCCATCTTGGAGTTTTCTAGATTCACGGAGTTTGACGGCGAAAAAGCCCACAACAACCGCGACAGGTGCCATCTTATCCCCAGGGGTGCACAAGAGCCTCATGTTCCTTATGGTCTAAGACTGCCTTCCGTAACTTCGTCCCCGGATAATTGTCTATTAAGGGCTTACTATAGTCACGGGCACCATGGTTAAAACTATTTTCTGACTCAATGTTAACTGGAACTGAGCGCTCAGCGATGGGAAAAAGTGTCAACTTCTTAGTGCCCTCAGGGCCGTACCGAAGAACCTTCCTGTTTCCGGGATCTATCTAATAAGTATATGTATCTAGCACTATCCCTTAATGTGGCCACCGATTTTCGCGTTTATCCATCCCCGAAGTTGCTTGCAAAGTGTCTCTCGATGACGTGGACGCGTTTTCTGCTCTCCTTGCACGTTCTTTTCCAAACCCACACTCTTTTACTAGGCCCTCTGTCCTGCTCGGCTGCGAGCATCGTTTCATCAGGCAACTTCACGGTAGTCTCGCAGAACAAAACTTCTGTTGTGCCGACCAATGGGACAACTGCTGCGTCAACTGGCCCAACGCAAAGTATACTCACAACACAATTTGTCAATGCAACTTCGGTTTCTTCCGTCGCGACACTCGTTCCCACTCAGGTATCTTCTGTCCAGTCGCAAAACGCGACTTTGACTTCCACTTTGACGACGACGAGCCCGTCCCAGCCTACTCAATCCATCGACCCAACAACTTTGGAAGAAATACATACCCTACAATCCCGAAGGCTTAGCTCCATCATTGGAGCAACCTCCTCTCCAGATCAAATCTCCGCATGGTGAGAATTGTATTCGCCGCTATATAATGTGGGGCATATACTCATGCAGGAAATCAAGGCTGTCAACTCTTGGGAGCGACGGGAAATGGCCTGACAGCGAGGTAGACTACACTACAGGATGTGACGCTCGTCGAGCAAACTGGCCTGCCCAAACACACTGGCAACGCATTCGTGAGTTACCTTAGGTTGACAATAGCAATAACTCAAGATTAATTAACTTCTATACTTTTAATGGAAGTGGTTATGTCTGCTGCTTGGCATGGTGGTTTGGCAGGCGATAATCAATTCGTCAAAGACCCTGCGTTGAGAGTCGCTATTTCCAGTGCCATGGATTACTGGTTTGGCAGAGATTTCACAAACCCAGCCTGCCTGGACTCAGGAGGCACTACTTCCTGCCCTTGCACCAATCCAGATAATAGTCTATGGTATGACAATTCTCAGTTTGCTCATGTCCATCCAGCGAGCTTACCTGCTATTATGCAGGAACACTAACTGGTTCTCAAACGTTAGCTTCTGATATACCAACTTTTCTGGAAACTCACCTGCTGACCATGGCCGCAGATCATTCTAATTCCGGAGCTTGTGAGCCAGACGTGTCTTCTTCTCAACGACACACTTGTGCAGACGCAACTCGATAACTGCACGCACATGACTGGGCGTACATATGGGACGTTTGACCACAATAT
Organism: Psilocybe azurescens; assembly: GCA_023853785.1. Classification (NCBI taxonomy): domain Eukaryota; kingdom Fungi; phylum Basidiomycota; class Agaricomycetes; order Agaricales; family Agrocybaceae; genus Psilocybe; species Psilocybe azurescens. The sequence continues at coordinate 38,422 of JAJIRX010001003.1, forward strand.
TAATGGAGTGGGCACCTTAACAGGGGCCAATGCTCTTGACGTCGCCAAAATTGGAATCGACCAAGCCCTTTTAACCTATAACGTTTCATTGCTCACAGATGCTTATCGGCGAGTGCATTTGGAACTCCAAATAAAAAATGGAATCAAGGTAGACGGTATCCGGGCAGATGGGTCTTTCGGTGAGTCTTTTTGCGATCTGTGAGCAATCGACGGTCGAGAAAGAAAAAAACGCTGAAATCTATTTATAGGACAGCACGGTGGAATGTTGTACAATGGAAATTATGGTGAATTACTTCATCTCAACTTTTGAAGACATTTCATTGATTTAGTTTTGGTTCTAGGAAAGGACTAGTACGGTTGGAGCTATCTTCTTTGTTGTCACCACTTCTAACTGTCTCGTACTAGCACTAATGACCTCCTTGATCTTGAAGTTGAGGCAGGAGGAACCCAATTTGCAGCAGATTCCGATTCTCAGGAGGCGTTTGCAACTTTATTCGACGGTGATCGATGGATGATTTTCCGTAACTCGATTACAGGAGTCCTTCATTGGGATTTTGTGAGTTACAATCTATGCTACCGTGGCACCTAGTAATCTGACTCGGTGTACTTTTGACTAGTCCGCACTTGGCCGATTCATCAGCTTCCCGGTTATCGACGCACAGTACATCAAATTTCTCTCGTTCAGTTATATTTTACTCATCTCTTTTTACAGAGCGACTGGAAGCATCAAAATAAATCTAACAGAAGTCCTTGAGTTGGGTGATCAGTGGTCTTCAGATTCCTTGGAAAACTTCGCAAACAGCTTATCTGCTCCCTCCACCAATGCAAACGCGGGGCAACTCGAGGGCAATCGCATGTTTTATGCCAACGACTACATGGTTAGAAGTCATTGAGACTGCGTTATTCAATATATCTGAAAATGTACTCCGCACCAGGTTCAACGAGGCAAAAATTACGTGACATCTTTCAAAATGTTTTCTTCGCGGACTCAAAATACAGAATGCACCAATCTGCAAAATGTGAGGACTAAATTGTTGTTGCCATCCCTGACCTTCGAGCTCATACCCCCGATAGCCCGAAGGTTTCCACTTGTCTGACGGCGTCATTTATACATACCTGGTTGGGAACGAATATGAGGATATTTCAGCAGCATGGGATTGGAACCTCATCCCAGGGATAACAGTCGACTATGGCGCCACACCTCTTGTCTGTGGAACAACACAACAAACCGGCATAGAAAGCTTTGTTGGTGGTGTTTCCGACGATACAATTGGAGTTGTAGCTCTGCGGTATACCAATCCTCTTACTCGATCGCTTCATTTCCAAAAGGCAGTATTCTTCCTCAATGACGACGTTCAACATGTCATGGTATCCAACATATCTTCCACGACCAGCGCCCCCGTGTTTACCGTTCTTGATCAAAAACGACATAGTGGCAGTGTGGTTGTGAACGGGGCAGAAGGGCAATCCATGGCAAAAACCCAGGTCGGAGACATTATGGCATGGAAATGTGGGGTATGCGTTTCCGGATTTCAATGGTACCGCCAGCCTGTCCGTCCAATTCGGCGAAAAATCTGGCAACTGGTCTGCGATTGGAACATCCACCCAACCGCCCATTACGGTGGATCTATTCGCAGCATGGATCGAGCATGATACATTATCTGCTTCGATCGAATATACGGCATTCCCTGGTACCACTCAGAATCAATTCAAGCAAAAAAGCAAACAGCTTCAACTCCAAACAGTCCAGAATGATGGAAGCATATCAGCTATATTCGATGAAGCCAATCAAACTGTCATGGTAGTGTTCTGGGAGGGAGCAGGAGGTTCAATCACATTTACACCTGGTAAAAGGCCGCACCCGTCACCATGAATGCTTCCGGAAATCTTGCAGTGATCTACAAGCTCAACACTGGAGAGGTCACCATCTCTGATCCCTCGCAATCTATCATAGCAGCACAAGTATCGCTAATCCTCGGAGTTGGAATAAAACCTAAACATTGGGGAGCAGGCACAGTGAAGACACTGGTGTTCCAACTTCCGACCGACGGCTTAGCAGGAAGTAGTGTAGCTCAAACCATCAACTGACACTAGTCTTACCGTCAACTCTTGGTTACATGGACGTATCCCACTTATTTTGTTTGTGCAAATAATATCTTTTGAGCCCACATGGAAGATTTCACGAGTGCAGGAATCGTAAAAATGTTCATAGCGAAGTATACAACAGGGGAAAAATAGATCAGAACACGGGTTGCTCAACATAAGCCTCGGGTTGCTGGTAACCGGGCTCGGCAGCGTACTCCTCGACGGGGGCGGCAACAGCGACGGGAATGGCAGGTTCGCGTTGCTCCGAAGTGGGTTCCGAAACGACCTTGTCGACAGGGGGTTCGAGGATTTGGACGGAATCGGGGAGGGGTTTGCGGGGTCCGAGCTGACCTTCGGGATCCCATCCTTTCATGCTGATAGAAAAGGTCAGTGACGTGTAAGAATATGATAAACGATAGAAAAAGCACACATTTTGACTTTGATTCCGAGGACACCCTGTCGGAGCAGGACGTGGCGGACAGCATAGTCAACGAAGTCACGGGCGGGTTGACCAGAGTGGATCATGAAGCCGTCGGTGAATTTCATCGACTTGGCACGGGCAGCGCGAAGTTTGCCAGAAACAACAACCTCACAACCTTTAGCACCAGACTCCATAACAAAACGGAGGACACCGTAGCAAGCACTGTGACACCAAGTTAATATTATCCAGCGATCTCTGCTAGCCTGACATACCGGCGGACGGCGAGACCACCGAGGAGCTTGTACCTCAAGCTCTCACACTGGGCAATGGCAGAAAGACCACGGTATTGAACCTTCTCGGCATAGAGTTCGAGGGAGTTTTCGGGGAATTTGAAACGTTTTTGGACGAGGGCAGTGAGTTCACGAATGCGGCGACCCTTCTCTCCAAGGACTTCCTGAGTATGGGTAGCACGGATAATGATCTAAAATTCATGTTAATTAATAATAAATTCGAATATAATCACAGGATCAAAGGCGAATTACCTCAGTGCGGGCGTGGGTCACTCGGACATCACAGCCAGAGTAGCCTTCCTCAGCAAGCTCACGGGTGAAGAACTCGTTGAGTTCGGCGCGGAAGACACCATCAGCCACGAACTTTCTCTTTTTGCTAATTTGAGCCGACATTTTTGACGATGGCGCTATAGACAACAGACAGACGAGTTCAGCAAAGAGCTTTGATAGCAATTCAATAACTAGTTCATACCTTGCTTGCTGTGAAGGTCGAGGACGCCGCCGATAATACGCTACCTTCCATCTGATCGGGTGGCTTGATGGGCTACATAGTTTCAATCGCCCATTGCCGGACACGTGACTACACTCTTTATATATAAATCGCGTTCGATGTTCTGGGAAATTTTGTCCTCATCCTCTGTGCTGCTCTACAAGACGCATTTTCTGTTCTGAACCATCTCATCATTGCCGCCTGGTTAGTTCATATTTCTCCTAGTTTTATTTCTTCCATATTCTGTGACGAGTGTTGTAATTTCTCAACCTATGGCACCTCTTAGTCGATTTATTTCGCGTACAATGTATGCGGTTTAATGACATCAATGACTTTCTGAGGATACTGCTTCTGTCATATCGTGTGTACCCAGTACTTACATACTTCTTTGCAGGTTTCCATCTATGTCTACGTTTCACTTTCTGTTGGCCATGGGTCTTTCTGTATCAATATTGTGTATGACTGCAAATATCTATCTAGCTATCGTCTGTCTGTTTTTCCGTGTTAGATTGGTTAGTAAATCTCGAAGAAACTTGGTATCCGTCAACGTGTTCCTTCGTTCACGAAGATCCCAGCTGCCCCCATTCCACTTCCAACACACATACTTGTCAACAGAATGTTTCCGTTCTTTCTCTTGAGCTCTGCCAGTCCTGTCACGACTTGTCGAACACCAGCTATGTTTTGCCTCAGCAAATTAACCTGGCACATGAAAGAAAAGACGACATACTCATGGCAAGAGGGTGTGAGATAGCTATCGCGCCACCGCTGCGTAATATTAGCCCGTGTCAAGTCTTTGGCATTCTCAGACAGCTTACTTTGGATTTATCTTTTTGATTGGCACGCCCAATTCCTCCACACAGTACGCAAATTGTGAGGCGAACGCTTCGTTGATCTGTGTAATGCGTTCTCAGAAACCGATCAGAATATGAGCAGGAGCACGCACTTCATAAACATCCACGTCTTCTTTTGTCAACCCTACTTGCTCAAGGACCTTTGGAATGGCGAAGATAGGCGAGATGCCCATGTATCGAGGCTCCACACCTGCAACGCATTAAGCGTTAGTTTGCCACTCCCGATACATCCCGTTCGACATACCGACAACGGTGGATGTGATATATTTGCCAACAATTTCCATGCCTTCCTCCTCTGCTCTCGCACGAGTCGTCAAAATGCAAACCCCCGCACCATCACCTACTCCACTAGCATTTCCAGCTGTGGTGCTCGATTCTCCCCAGTTTGGAAAAGCGGGCTTCAATTTCGCCAGTCCTTCCAGAGTGACTCCAGGCCTAACAGTGTCGTCGACAGAAACTATTTGACCTTTCAGTTCAATGGGAATAATTTCATCCGCGAATATCCCACTCGACACAGCCTAATGATGAAAGTAGCAGCTTAATTCCTGCCTTGAACGAAATAATTCAACGACTTTACCTTGCTTGCCCTGCTGTGAGATATAAATGCATATTCATCTTGCTTCTTACGCGAAACGCTGTAAGTCTGCGCGACCATTTCGAGGTCCAGCCCATAGGCTGTGCCATGTCCCTCTATGTAAGAGAAAATCCGTGAGAATAGTGATTAGCGTACCTGCATGCAATCGTATGCGTGAGGGTGCTGAGAGACTGCCTCGACAACTTCAGGAGTAGGCCTGGGGCTTAACGAACATGGTCAACACAACGCACATCTGGGTGAACTATTCGTCAACTAACTTCAAACTCATGCTCTCCGCGCCGACTGCGAGGCCAAGTGAAGCTTCTCCGGTTTGGATGGAATTCGCAATGGTACGAATGGCCATCAAACCTGAGGAGCATAGCCTGTTGACAACTGAGATTGGCACTTGATATGGGATACCGGCCGCAATGGCGGCTGCTCTTGACACATAAAGAGGGGAAGGAGGATGGCAAGTTGCTGAGAAGACATCTTCAACCACAACTAACTTGGATGGAATGGCACATCGGAAGAGACGTACCCACGCAAATATCATCAATCTTGGATGGGTCTAACTTTGTTTTCTCAAGAGTAGCCTAGAAAACAGATGAGGGCACGAGAATGGCACGATATTGTCTGACAAGACCTTGAATAATGCATGCAAGAGCTCATCAACCGGGGTGTCTTTTAGTTGGCCTTTCTTAGCTTTCCCAATCGCAGTACGCTTCGCGAATGTAATGACAACATCGTCGGGTCTCTTTTTTGAGAATGTCTGCCAGACCGTTGTATCGCGTCGAAGAACTAGCTGCTCGCTTCAATGCCGGGTGGACGGTGCGCGCCAGGGATATGCGGGAAGTGAGCAGCATGTTAACGACAACAAAGAACAGATTTAAGAAAGCGAGGGAAGGGAATGCAAGGGGTTACTGTAAAGCCGACCGTGTATAAGTACATGTTCACATGAGAAGGTTGGCAGAGGAGAGTGCCGCGGACCAGATCCGGCAGGCGAGAACTCGTGAGAGCATCGTCATATCGCTCGACGACCCACGCTTTACCTGGCTTCCACTCAACTTTGGAAATACACAGGCAGAAACTGTAGCATATATAAATTCCATTAATAATTTACAAATATGTCTATTGTGGATTTCCAGGGTAATCGAGAACGTCTTCAACAGACTGTTACCACGAGGCAATACAAGAATCATGCCAAATGCTCAGTTAAGGTATAACTAAAAATTTTGTGGAAGATAGATAGTTCAGCTCAATGGCGTGGGCTAGAAAGCTAAATACTCACAAATGCACGAAAGCCGTTATAAAGCGTCATGACAGATCAGGAATCTCTCCAACTTCTTTGTTTTTGCCTTCCATGCACGCGTCACTGCACTGTAGCAGTTTGGGCATATATTATGGGCAAGCTTGACTGATCCACAACCAGCGCAATTGGTGATATCTACAGAGGCAGTCATAAGACTGAACGCGCGAGAATTTTAATGAAGGAGACGTACTGCGCTTGTCCTTGAGACCCTTGTTCGCGCTCCTCATAGCTTTTCGTGAATGGGATGTTTTTGACTTGGGCACGGCAAGCAGGAAGGGGAGGGAAGAGGTCAAGAAGAGAGTCCAGAGAGGGCAAAGACCAGGACGTGCTGGGCGGGCTGAGAGACGCCGAAGCGACAGCTGGTGCTGCCCATCGACTGAAAAGCGAGAAGCGTATCGATGGCAGAAGGCTCTGCGTTTGCCGTAGTGCGAGGGCAGCCATGGCAGACGACGTGAGTGGGACAAGTGCAAAAGCTAGAAATTGAAAATTGACACTCCGACGCGTTTGCTCTCACACTGCCGCCGAATACTTGCTCGCCCCTCGCCGTCGTCATCGTCCCCGTTCTCCTCCACAATGTTCCGCCTCACACATTCTCTGCGCCAGGCTCTTAAAACGCACAACCGGTATCCACGGCCTCAACGTGCACCCAAACCCCCTTCCCGAACTTGTCAAAACATATGAATCCACACTTTCGACACTCCAGTCTATCCCGCAAACATCCGTTTATCGACAGGGGCGTCGAAGCGCTTGTACGGCGCAAACTGAACATCGTAGCAAATAAGTCCAACGGGGACATCTCATTGGCAGAGAAACTGCTTAAGGAAGGCCAGATCGAGGAAGCGTTGGACATTGCTGCAGACGAACTAGCACTTGCTGCCAAAATGGTGGAATGGAAAGCGTGAGCAGATTACTCCTCTCATTGGCGTGTATATCTTATGCATTGAATCTGCAGATGGGAACCATTGGAGGAGAAACCAGAACCTGGACAATGGGAATATGTTGGACAGACGGAGACGACACCCTCATCATGAGCTTGCTGCTGTAATTTATCGATACAAAACACGATTTGAATTTTAGACCAAAAGCGAACAAAGAGGGGAAACTTGAATATGAAGAAGCTGAAGGTGTCGCTGAACCAGAAGGAATATCTTGATTGATTATGAGCCATTGAGTCGAATAACTGAAAGGAAAAGATGCAAAAAATTCGCTGGAAGCAGGATTTGAACCTACGCGGTGAAACACCAAGTGATAAATTTGACCATTCAAATCACTCGCCTTAACGACTCGGCCATTCCAGCTGACGGAAAACAAGGGCAATTATGGGATCAGAGCCAGCATAACAGTTAAGACTGGACTGGTGGCTGAGTGATTTGGTTTGTTCTTTGCCCTTGCTCTGTACCACCCTTCCAAGGTTCCGCTGCCTAGAGCAGCTTTCGCTTTTATTTCACGCCATAATGGATTCTTTAATCCCTTTCACAACATCGGGCTCCCTGGTGGATTGTGTGGACAGTACGTCTGCCCAAAGTCATCGCGCTTCTCCAGTTCCGTCCTGAGCAAATTCCCTCTCGTTTTGCTTTTTGCAACCCACCTCAATCTCAATCTCAAATTTCACGCTTTCCAATCGGTCATGATGCACTTTGCCCAGGAAAGATGCTAGTAATCCTACGCGACGGCAGGAAACTTCACGGTGTCCTCCGTTCATATGATCAGTTCGGTGAGAATCCGCTGATTCCCCCCCCCTCGGGGCTTTCGCTATTCTGGCAGAGAGGATGCTCACACTTTATGACCAGCCAATCTCGTTCTCGAAGACACCGTCGAGCGTATATACCATGGAAACGCATTTGCGGAGAGCTGGCATGGCCTGTTCCTCATCCGAGGAGAGAATGTAGTGCTGCTCGGCGAAATCGTGCGTTCGTTCAATGTCTGTTAGCCCTCCCATTCCCCTTAACAATCTGTTCTCCATATTCATTCTCAGGACCTGGACAAGGAAGAGGATGTCCCACTCAAGCAAGTTGACTACAACCTGCTCGCGTCATACCACAAACAAGACGCCGACTCCAAAAGGAACGCGAAGATGCCAAATCACAGATCTTGTACGAGCAGAAAGGGTTCTGCAAGGAAGGAGGCGAAGGGGATGGATACTGAAATTCTTATGCCCTTCCATCGCAGAGGACCCTGTTTCGTCGCTGTATGCTATGCCATCTCGTTTTCACACATGGATAAAGATGCCATCCAAGGATATATCTCAATTCTTAGTCGCTTGAAAGCAATTGATTGTAAAGTAGTTATCTATACACACAAGTTATCACTTGCAAGAAGCTGAGAAATGCCAATAAAAGCTACACATAGCACGAAGAATACACGCTGATGGGAATGCGGGCGAAAACGACAGCAAGCAAGATGCGGTAAAAAAAGGAAGAAGAGGAAAATGGAGGAAAACAACAACACCTGAAATGTGTGCGAGAAAGAAATCAAGAATTAACAACGTGGTATGAAATGAAACAGAAGTGGAACAGAAATCAAAGGGAGTATACATACAGTATATGACGGGTGAGAGGGGGGGATAAATTTCATGTTCCAAATCATTTTGGGTCGTCGTAATCATGGTGGTCATGAATCAAGAAGCCGGTGCTTTGCGCTTCTTGCCTTTTTCAACGTGTCTCCAGTGGCTGCCGCTCCCTTTGACTTGGAATTCCCATTGACGGCTTTTGTAGAAGATTTGAGCGGGGCACTGGAAGCCGTCTCCTTGACGGTGGCCGTTTTGACGGCAGTCGTGGAGGTGACCGTGGAGGGGTTGTTGGTGTTTTGAGGATCGAGCATATCCTCTATGCTTTTACGGATTTCCCGCTCTCGCGTCGTAAGCTTGACGAGAGCCTCCTCCTTCTTCTCTCTCTCCTTGCACACATCCTTATGGCGAACGGCTTGCCACCTGAAAAGAGTCCAATTAGCAAAATACAACAACTTTTCAAGAGCAAAGGAACGCACCCCGCATGACGGTCGCAGACAACCTTCCCAGGACACCACCATTGCTCCTCCGCATTGTCCACTTCCATGTCGGCATCAGCATCTGCTTTACCATCTTCATAGCTCTCCAACACGGCGTCGCCCATATCAGCCCACTCTTCTTCATCCAGACACAAGCGCTGATCCCATCCACACTGTCCTACCGCCTCCGGCTCTCTCAGTAGCCAGTTTCAACAGGCGCTCGCGCCAAATAACAACTTCCATGCCCTTCTTGATCTCCTCCCGCAGCTTGATCACCGAGTCCAGCAGCGCATTGAGCCGATCCGTTTCCTGCGCGACCTTGCTCTTCTTCGGAGGGACGATGTGCTGCTTAATGGGCTTGACGTTTCCCTCCTCAACTGCTTCCACCTTGACTTCCGAGGACTCCGTCTTGACACACCCATTCGTCTCCGGTTCAGCGGCGCATACGACGACGCCTTCGCGCTTCTCAGCATTCTTGACGCTCTCCCATAGTTTCTCGGGCTTGCCGCCCTTTTTCGACCAGGTATCGATGCGCGATTGCATGTATTTAACACCGCATTCGTCAGAGCAGTACTTGGAGAATGCACCGCGAGCTGCTTTGTGACATGCCTTGGTAGAGGATGGGTCAGGATGTCGGAGTCCGTAAAGGCAACGGGTTTTGTAGGTGGTCTTAAGGTTGAGCTCAGGATTTTCTACAGGAATAGGGTCAGCACTATAAGCATCTCAGTGATGAAAATCACAAACTTTCAACACAAGGTGGACATATAAACTGGTCGACGAGATCCACTTCTAAATCCGGCATGTGGACGCACTGAGTATGGTACCACTCATCACATCTTGATGGGAAAACACTGATTAGCGGTTTTATGATAAGCATACAAAAATTGACCACATACCGATCACAGGCAATCATGACGCGGTCTTCGTCATATTTGGTCTTGCAGACACAATAGAGTTTATCTTTATCGTCCTCATTCTCCTCATCCGAGTCCTCCTCTTCCTCTTGCTTTTCTGCCTTTACAGTGTCGCTCTCGGGGCCCACCGATGCACTCCCCATCGGCATCACTGACGCCGAGCGTGACCGTGAGGCTGAAGGAGCAGTCTTTCTGCCCGTCAGAGTTTTACCGGCCTTGGAAGGCGCAGGGACGGCGACGGCGGCCGAAGCGACTGCAGCACTGGGTGCGGACGCATTCTCGGAGGCTGCTCCCTTCTTCGACTTGGCAGCAGGTTTTGGCCCGTGGTTTGGCAGCCGCGGAAGTGGAAGCGTAGGCAGCTTTGGCTTTGGGAGCAGCCTGATAATGTGTTTGGTCAGTGTGACGACATGGATGAACAGACGGACCGATGAGCATACATACCTTTGCCGCAGGTTCCTTCTTCTTTTTCGATGGGGGTACAGCTGCAGCAGGAGTGACACTGCCGGCACGGTCAGTGGCCTTCTTTGCCGGGCCACTCACGCTGGTGGAAGCAGGCGGAGGCATTGAACCTCGCTCTGACGTCTGACGTGCAGCGGAAGCAGAAGAGACGACCGAAACAGGGACCGCAGAAGCTGACATGATGGGAGGAGAAGCTTGTCGGGCTTCGCTGACAGAACGATGTGGAAGTGTGGTTGTCGGCTTTACATTAGCACTGTGGGTGGAGACCGTCGATAGAGTCGTAGCCGAACCGTGAGAGGAAGATCCAGCGGATCCCGGAGCACGCCGAGCAGATGCTGGCGGAGGCGGGAGCGGGCGATCGTCAAGCAAACTAAGCAGCTCATCCTCAACATCGACTTCCATCTTTCTGGACTCGTGTTTGACACCATCACTCTCCAGAGTGTCGACGAGCTCCGTTACGGCAAGGTCAACGTCGAGATCCATATCAAGGTCAGGTTTGACAAAGGTGGTGGTGGTGGTGGTGTTGGAAATAGTTGGTTCTGAAACAAGTTCCTCCAGCTCTTGTTCCAGGGTGGCGACAGCCGAGGTAATAGGGGTAAAGTGCTTATCTGAGTCTGCGAATGTTTTGACGGACACTGGGGGCGGCGGTGGTTGAGGTTGTGCAGGCGTGAGGGGACTGAGTGAAGGCGATGGGGTATGCGGAGGTTCAGGCCGAGTAGAAGTTGTAGGAGACAAATCTTCGTCATAGTGTTGTAGAAACCATTCATGTGCATCTTGTTGAGTCTTGGAAGATTGGGTCTTGTGTAGAGGTGTAGTAGGCGGGAGCGGGAAACCACCTCCTTCACAGGGGTTTCTTTGGACGATGTTCGTCGACAAAGGAAGTGGTGCGCGGCTTGGACTCCTGCTTGACCTTGAACTCGTCCTTGACCGGTTTCTTGGCGTCAGGCTCGAGTGCGGTATGAATGATGGGTGGTGGTTCCCTGAAAGTGAACTCGTCCGATTTGCGTGCGGCTTTGGCTCTGCCTATTTGACTGCCTGGGGAGACCGCCTGCCCAAGGGACTAACGACCCTGTGAGCATCGGTCTCGCGAGAGTGGGATCGTGGGGGATCTTTGTCAACAAGAAGGTCAGAGACGGAGACAGGTTTCCTAGGATAGGGATGTCCGTGGCCGGAACCGGGTCGCCTTGGAGGATGGTAGGAGGGGCCAGCAGTGGGGGAGTCGACGCGGCCGTAGCCGAGCTCGCCGGCGTACATCTTGTCTCGTTCACGGGCGATACGCTCTTTATCATCTGAAATGGGACGAGTGGGGAGACTCTGAAAAGCGTCTCTTCTTGACGGGGCGTGGATCGTCATGATGGGATGGGGGAGATATGGGGTCTGGGGAGATGATGTGGGCAATGGGGAGGAGGGGACTAATGCGTGCAGAATCTGGCTTTCTGGGGGGTGGGGGTGGAGAGTGGGAGATGAGGTGGGATATGGAGGGCGGATGGGGGGATGTAACGAGGGACTGCTGGCGATGGTGGCGGACAAGGAGATCGATGCGCTCTTGTTCGCGCTGACGTTCATGTTGTTGCAGCCGTAGCAGTTGTTGTTGTTGTTGTTGTTGCTGTTGTTGCTGCTGCTGCTGGTGAAGGATAAAGCGTTCGCGCTCTCTTTCTCTTTCTCTTTCCCGCTCCAGCTCTCTTTCCCGCTCTCTCTCTCGCTGCTCATCCCGCAGACGTTGCTGACGGTCCAACTCGCGGATATGCTCCTCACGCAACCGCTCTTCCCGCACACGCTGGTCATACTCGTGCTGGAGTCTGTCGTACTCTACTCTGCGGGGCTCATCTTCTCTGCGCGCAATGCGGGGATGGGGTTCTGGCTGGTGCTGGTGCTGATGGTGGTAAGTCGGGTGGTATACGGTGGCATCGAGGCGCTTTCTCTCCTCAGTTGCGGCGTGGACAAGGGCATCAAGAGGGGAAAAGGCAGGCTGGTCGTCGTCGCAGAGGAGGGAGGAGATATCGAGACGACGGGAAGAGGCCATGGTGCCAGTGGTAGAGACAGACAGAGAGAGAAGAGGAGAGCACATGATTGGCAAAGGTAAGAAAGATGACATAAGCTACTATGGTATGTACAACGAGACATTGCGACATTGTCCACGCGGCGACCACGAAGGGCCAGTCCGACGGAAACACCGCACCCAAGTCCTGTTCTGTCTCCCTCTCCAGCCCATCTACGGTCTCCCAGTCCTCGACCCACGCCAGTCTTACACAGAAGCGGGCGGGTCATCAGAGAGATGCTTTTAATAGGGCTATAATATATCTTTATTAGTAATATATTTATTCATCCCATGGCTTTCGACCACCCACCTGTGTATTTGCGTTGACCATTCTCCCCCTTGTATTTCTCCTTATATACCTTTTTGCAACTGTACAGTTCCAACTCGGCCCCGTGACACCCCTTTCCGGGGGTCTCGTGTGAAAAAGTTTAGTGTATACTGTCCGTTTCCCGTCGTCGTCGTCGTCCCAGACATCCCCCAAGTCCCCTTTTCATTCCATTCTACTGCTGATTGCAACATAAAAGGGCCCCGTCAAAATGTCGGTGGTCTCAAAAACCCTTTCGCCCTTCTCGATGGTTTGTGTCTTTTTTCATTCCTTTTTTTCTTCTTCTCAATCTCACTCATTTTTGCAGATGATGATGCCCCATCCGCACCTGCCCCAGCACCAAAGGTAGACTCTGCCTCCGCACCTGCCGCCCAAGCTACCCGTGGCTCGGCTCAAAAGTCAAGAGGAGGTCCTGCCGCTCGCGGTGGAAAATATTATTCTCGCGGTGGCAAGCCCACTTCCAAGGACTCTACTCCTGTGACTGAGGAGACCGAGGGCCAGAAGAAATGTGCGTTGCGCCCTTTCTCTCTTGCTATTTTTTCTCTTGTTCATTTTCACTTCAAGTCGAGGGTCGCGAAGGTGGTCGTGGCAGAGGCCGTGGCGCCGCCCGTGGTGGTCCCCGCGGCAGAGGTCGTCCTTTCGACAGGCACAGTCAGACTGGCAAGACGTACCTTCCTTTCCCTTTCTCCGCTCTCGTATTGCTTCTCTAATCTTGCATTAATACAGCGACTCTGACAAGAAGGTTCACCAGTCCTGGGGTGGTGATGACGGCAACGCCGAGTTGAAGACCGAGGAAGCTGCCACTGTCGACGCCATCGCCGAGTCTGCATCCAACGAGTGGGCTGCTGGCGGCGCCCCCGCTGACGCTGATGCCTGGGCCGCCCCCGCTACTGACGCCTGGGCCGCTCCCGCTGGTGACGCCGCTCCCGCTGACGGTGAAGCCAAGCCAGAGGGTCGCCCGCGCAGGGAAAGGGAACCCGAGGAGGAGGACAACACCCTCACTTTCGACCAATACCTCGCCCAACAGAAGGATAAGGAATCTGTTATCCCCAAGTTGGAGAATACCCGCCAGGCCAATGACGGTGCTGATGACATCTTCAAAGGTGCCGTTGTCCTCGCTAAAGAGGAAGAGGATGCCTACTTTGTTGGCAAGGTCCGTTCAATCTCCCTATATTTCCTCCTATTCATCTCTCACTATATTTCTCTAGGGCAAGGCCGCACCCAAGGCCCGTGCCAAGAAGGAAGAAAAGGTCTACCTTGAAATCGATGCTCGCTTTGAGCGTCCCGATCGTGGCTCTAGTCGCGGTCGTGGAGGCCGCGGCGGTGAACGCGGCGAACGCGGTGATAGGAGCCGTGGCACTCGTGCCCGTGGTGCTCCCAGGGCTGCTCGCCAGAATAACGGTACCGTCAACGTCGACGACCAAACTGCCTTCCCCTCCCTCTCTTAGTCGCACATTTCAACGCTTCGGACCGTGCGTATCAGAAAACAAAAGATTTTCGGGATGTTTATGAGAATGTTCGAATATCTCCTTTGTACATCTCGCTTTCTTCAAGTGGCTTCACACCCGTAGCCTTTCCCTCTTGATGCATATAATTTTTTTTTGCTCCTGTTTCACTGTATATTGTCTCTTGCTTTTCTCATCGATATCATTCTTACGCTGCCTGCATGATCATGAATGAAATTTTTCCCGAGATAAAGAAATATACATCCTGTCAACTATTAGCCCATGACCCTCCTCGAGTCGGATCTTGACTTGACCAAGCCAGCAGACCAAGTGAAATGAAAAAAACGCCTCCCCCACGTGTAAATGAGTCGTAAATAGCAGCTTTCGCTATAATTTTTCCCCGTTCCCCCGTAATCAGCGAGAGCTTGACATGACCATGACTGAAAAAATCTATATTGCCCGACACGGTGAGGTCTAGTTCTACTTGATATCATCGTTGTATCACGATGGCACTGACGCCGCACACAAATTACAGGTTTTAGACTGAACTGGATTAACTCGGTATGGTTAGTAGGCCCTCATGACTCAAAGAATGCACATGTTTTTCGACCATCTTCCTTCTTTCTGATCCAGGACGAGTCCGACTGGTTTGCCTAGAGATCCCCCTTTGACTGCATATGGAGAGGTGCGCACACAGCCAGTTCATAGAATATTGTTCGAACCATTTCGAACTGATTTGGTTGTACTTTCGGGACAATTAGACCCAGGCGGAGGAACTATGCCAGTTCTTCTTGTCGGTCCCGGAGGAGGAACGCCCAACGGCTATCTTCTCGTCGCCGTATTGTAAGTTAGCACGCTTCCTCGTTGCTTTTGATGTGTTCTGAACTGTTGATCGCCTTTAGATCGCTGTCTTCAGACGTCCAAGCCCCTAGCTCAGGCTCTAGGAATCCCTATCTACGTCGAGCATGGTGAGTGAATAATGAATAATGTACACACACACGCCCACGCACACTCCACTCATGACCTGCGGCTGACCGCTTATTAAAAATCCAGGTATCGCAGAGTGGTATTCCCCTGTGGCACCGGGAACGGGCCTCCACCCTCGCCCCGGACCTACCGAGTCTTTGAAGACTCATTTTCCCGAGGTCGATCCCACTTGGAACAGCCTGTACTACCCCACCCGCAAGGGTGAGTCCGTCGAGGAGCTGCACCAGCGAATCGACGCGTTCACCAGCGTGTTCATCCCTACCATCGTCAAACGCCTGCCGTTCGAGCACCGGCGCCGTTTGCTGCTCGTCACCCACGCTGCCACCACCATCGCACTCGTGCGTAGCTTCGTGGGTGACCGCGACTTGCACATGAAGGTCGGGTGCTGTTCTCTCACCAAGCTCCAGAGGAGGTCTGATGAGGAGGGCGTCACCGAGAAGCAGGTGCTCGGTGGGTGGAAGCCTCTGGCTCTTGTCAGCGGAGAGCACTTATCTGGAGGCTCCTCGAGGGAGTGGGGCTTTGAGGACATCGAGGTCGAGAAAGGAAGAGTGCGTATATAATTAAACCCTCAATTCCATTAAAGAGCACGAAATCTCACAGATCTTATTTAGGTTGTTGAAGACCCAGGCGTACCCGGGTCGGAGTGCGAAGAGGATGCCCCCGTCGGTCTTCAAAACCATCTCATCAGCAACCTTTAACTGGCCGAATTGCCCTTTGCAGTCCAAAACAAGATACACATAGATCTCCGGTAATCTTCATACAGTGTTCGTTCTGCGGTTTAATTTCTACACGCAATCTCGTTCTCTCTAGATAATACATGCGTTGGTACAGATACTTAGATTTATAGCTATAGACCCTTAGAATCGTATGTAGGCGCTAGCATAGCTGACGCTCGAGTCTCGAATAGAATGGCAGTGACTACTTTGTTCATACCGCACCCACTTGAGTTCAGACGTGATGCCTTTACTCTTTTCCAACGCCGACATGGCGCCGAACAGCACGCCAATAGGATGGCGTCCACAAATCGTGTTCTTCGTCCGTGCTAGATATTTGGCAAACTCTGCATGTGCTGTTGTAGCCGTTGAGGGCGGCAAGGTGAGAAGATCCATTGCTTCATGGTCAAGACGGCTGATAGACTGGAAGATGGGGAAGTCAGCCGAAGGGCTAGTGCTCCGCGATAATCGAAGGCCAGGTGCAGAGCTTGGAGCTGGCTCTGGGTAGTAGTAAGTGTATGAGAATCTCGTTCCCCTATCCATGATTAGATGGTGTTCGAGGTACAGAAGCATAGACCTACCAATGGCAAAAGTCGCTTGAAATGACAAATAGGGTGTCCTCACTGGCAAGGTAGGGCGCCAGTAAGGATCCAAATGTAGATTCTATGCCTTCGGAGATCGCCCCTACAACGATTGGGACGATACTGATGTCTTTCCTGGAATTAAACATCAACATATTCATATTGTCATACTTTGCGGAAAGATCAAAAATTACCCTTCAAAGATCTTTCGAACGTATGGCAAATGCATCTCGACACTGTGTTCATCTTCGTCGGCTTGTTGTCCCATAGATTCGAACTTGCCCGTGGCCTTCAGTTCTTCAATGGCTGCGAGACGTCAAGCAGCTGAGAATTCAGGAAAGATCACAAATAGATGATAGCGCACTCTTCAAGTCCAATGGTAAATTACCGATAGGTGTCTCGTATTCTTTGCATCTGGATAGCGCGCATCCTTCCAAGTAGAAATGGTGCGAGGGACCTAAAATGAAGACACGTTTACTGCGTAACGGTCAAGACAGATTCTATAGGTAAAGAAAGGGCAAAACAACAGACATGGAAGAAGTATCGATGCTCTTATAAGCCCAGGCAGCCGTAGGCCCAGAGTAGGAATACCCAGCGTGCCTATTGCCATCCGTTCACCGTCAGCTATGATGCGTAATTTGGGATGTTTGACTGACGGTGCGATGATAGCTTTGCACCCTTTGATGGGGTATGGCTCCTCCGTTTCATCTACTTCCTCGAGCCATTGGGTTAATTCGGCATTAAGGGCCTTCCCTTAATTGGTTTCAGTCGATAGGACAATATCTGAGGTTGTATGTTACCATCAGCAGTGTACCAAGATCCGGCATGCGATGCACTCCTTGCAGTCCTGTGCAGTGTGTATCAAAGCGACATATCAGTTTGACAATGTATGCGTACAATGAAAAACTTGCATTGTGTAGATAACTGGGACTAAGATAGTAAAATGGAAACTCTTAACTGCGGGAGTTAGTAGAAACTTAATAGGTGTTCAGACAGATCTTGAATCTAATCAGGATATGTTATGTTTGGTAACAACGTGACAAACTCAGACAGATGGGGCTGATCTTGCGTTCAGATATTCGAGAATTGCAAGACGAATTGAAGAGGTAGCTTGCATAAATGAGGGCATGGTGCATGTGGATTAGCAGCATACGTGATAATACATGAAGAATGACGCTGAAATATATCGACCAATAAACTCTACTCCTCCGACCGCAGACGAGCCTCAGCGTTGGTAACCTTGATACCCAAAACCTTGGCGCTATACGAGAATAAGATAAAATGGGGACATAAGGTGAAAAGTGCTTACCGCTCAATGATGGTGGTGCGGTTTCGGCTGCTGACGCCATGGGCGATCTCAGCTGCGAAAGCCTTGTTATGCATGAGGAGGAGGTCGACTTCTCGGACATTGTTCACAAGGAATTTCTTGAGGCCATTGGGGAGGAGATGGCGTGTCTAAGTAGGGGATAATGCATGGGTTATGGAACTTTTAAGTTAACCTGAAGAGCTGGCAAACCTTTTTGTTGCTGCCGTATCCGATCTGATTATTTGCGTAAGTACTATGCAAGAAGGTAGAAAATGAACTAAATATGCGCACCTTGGGCATGGGGGTTTGACCCTTGAAGCGACGCCTGACCCTGTTGTCAATACCCTTGGGCTTTCTCCATGACTCCTTGACTCCGTGGTAGCGGTCAGATTGATGGCGCCTATTGGACGGTCAGAATAACGAATCGAGGGTTCATGAGAGAATAACGAACTTGAATTTGTTGGTGCGCTTCTTGACGATTTTGATGGCCATGGCGAACTGGAAGAAAGAGCAAAGAGTTAGAACAAAATTTGTAGTGGTCGGAGTCCCAACATAGCCAAGACGTTATCCGACATGCTATCCAGCCATCCAGCCCAAAAGCATTGATTCCAGTCATTCTTCTGGAACCGTTCGCCGAGTAGCATTCATGCATTGGTCGATAGACAAGATTTAGAGGTTTGGGGAGCATACTCACAGTTGTTGGGCTTGAGGGAGACGGCGTTGACGTTGGCTAACTTTGGCGGAGGATGCAGCAGGAAATCGCTTACGTAACTAGGTACCCCAAACACCGCCAACCCCGGAAATGTATGCAATTGACCGGTTCCTCTAGGTTGCGAAGATAATTAGAACTACGGTATACGCCGGACATACATTGACAGTGTACTGCAATAATGAATGGTATTGGCATGGAAGTGCACTATTTACCCTGCTACAGCGCTGCATTACCCAAGTCCAATGAACCTTCGCACGTGTGGGGCAATGCAATGGACACGGGGTCCTGTGTGACCTGAGACCTCCCTGGACGAGAGATGTCGCCGAGAGCGGGACTTGATTTCTTTCTCTACTTACACTCATCTGTCCTATAAAGAACAGTGAGTATACTAGAACGTCTTTTGTTCCAATATATGCTTTCGGCTTCCGCTGTTGGAATTACCTTTGATGACGACGACTGGAATACCGTGCCACTTGCACCAAGACTGTATCGGACAGCGAGCGTCGGAAGTTGGGGAGTGACTTCAATCGGTCGTGGTTTCGACTGGAATGAGAAGCCAGAGCGGTCAAAGGCGTCGGAGACGCTCTCAACGCCAAGTGAAGAAGTAGAGGGAGTAACGCGGATCCGGAGCCCGAGCCTCCTGCTTCACATGGCCGCAAGCACAATCATTCATTTCAAGACAAGTCCCCTGTTATCAACCTTGTTATGACTTCTCCGCAATCCATTCCACAGCAATTATCATGTCATCCTACAACTCCCATTATCCCTCCTTTGGCTCGTTCTCCTTCGTCACCGCGTCCACGAAGAAGATCCTCCCAGCAAAGAGTCTCCCTCATCGCCGGTCGTGTCTCCATCGCCCCCATCGATCCGCCCTCTTCTCCCCCTCCTATGCTTTCTGACAATCTGCGCCGCACTCCAAGCTCAGGAAGCATTCTCAGTAATCCCAGCACTCGCGCACCGTCCCCATCTACGGAACAATCTTTCCTTGGAGGACGAAATATATCGGAATTCCTGATCGAGGGAGAAATCGGTCGAGGGGCGTATGGTCTTGTTAAACGAGCGCGAGAGTTCAAGTCGGATGGATCGCTTGGTGTAAGTATACCAATATTTGCCCTTCCTTGGGACACATTTTACCACATGTCTTGTGTAGCCCCCTTTGGTTATCAAACAAGTAATCAAGTCTCGCATCCTTGCAGATTGCTGGAAAAAGCACCCTAAACATGGCACTATCCCTATCGAAATCTATGTCATGTCTGCTATCTCCAGTACAACCTATGTATTGCCTCCACGTCGACCATGGGATCCGTCTCGATTCTCAAAATCGACTGTATATGATAGCACCCAGTCGGAGCAGATTGATTGGAAAGAAGGCCAAGCTGTGAAAGGCCATCCTAATATCTGCCCTCTTGTCGACTTTTTTGAGGACAACCATTACTACTATCTGATTCTTCCGTCAACAACGCCTGAACGAAAACCTAACGAACCGTCACCGCCCTCTGACCTCTTCGATCTGGTTGAGTCTTATCCTCATGGCCTACCTCCGTCGCTTATCCGGACCTACCTGGGCCAAATTGCAGACGCTGTCTGCTTTCTTCACATGCATGGAATTGGTAAATGCACTCTATCCCTCACAATTGACTGGTAGCTGAAGCTGTATACAGTCCACCGCGATATCAAAGATGAAAATGTAGTTCTAGGCCCTAATGGTAAATGTATATTGATAGACTTTGGGAGCTCTGGTCTTGTGAAGAAGAGTGGATGGGATACATTCAGCGGAACGCAAGTCACGTATTGCGTTGTTTGTATAATGGATTCTGATTCGATCGCGATTCATTTCATACAGATTGGACTACGCTGGACCGGAAATTTTACGTGGGGAGCGATACTACGGCAAAGAACAAGACGTCTGGGCATTCGGTGTGGTTGCGTATGTGCTGCTGGTAGGAGAATGCCCGTTCATGACAGCAGCGGAGGCGCAGGAGGGCTTTGAATCGCCATTTGCGAACGCGGCGATCTCTTTGGATGAACGATGCGCCGAGGGCAAAGAAAAAGACGGGGAGGAACAAGACGGCGGAGGAGCGCTTGGCGACGCGGCAGCCCTTGTGAGGGCGTGCCTGCAGGTAAATGTGAATGCACGACCTACGTTTGAGAGGATAATACAGTGTCGGTTCCTGGCAGGAGACGGGGGCTGGACATGAGAGAGGGTAGAATTGTACTTTATTGGATTGGATACATGACATTAAACTTGTAGAAATATTATTTGAATCAAAGATGATCCAAAAATAACGCGCGGTTAACCGGGGTCCGGATCAGATCCGCCGGAGCCGCCGACAAACACCGAGTCATCGATTACCTGATCAATCAGATCTATCGATAAAAAAATTTGGATTGGGAGGCAGTATAACTAGCACAAACTCGTTTGTCCTTTTTTCTCTTAACCACCATCTCCCTCCCCCTCCTTTTACATCCACCCCAAAGTATGTCCATTTCTCCCTCTTCATTCCCCCTCCTCGTCGCCGCCCGACCTCTGTGCTGTTTAACGATGGATCCCATCGCTCCCAGACAGATGTTTGCTCCTTTTTTTTCGCCTTGTTTCCCATGTTTTTTCAGATCTGGTGCTCACCTTCTCTCCTCTATCCTAGAACTCAATCAAAATGGGAAAAGAGAAGTCTCACGTTAACGTTGTCGGTATGTCTATCGTCTTATCATCCTACGCATTACCATCGCATCCGACCCTAACCATCGCAATCTAATCTAAGTCATCGGTCACGTCGATTCCGGCAAGTCCACCACCACCGGTCACTTGATCTACAAGTGCGGTGGTATCGATAAGCGTACCATCGAAAAGTTCGAGAAGGAGGCTGCTGAGCTCGGAAAGGGTTCCTTCAAGTATGGTGTGTAAAATTTTTGCCTATGCATTTTTGTTGAAAGTCGCTGAAAAATTTCTTCTTTTTTTCCAGCCTGGGTTCTTGACAAGCTCAAGGCCGAGCGTGAGCGTGGTATCACCATCGATATCGCTCTCTGGAAGTTCGAGACCCCCAAGTTCATGGTTACTGTAAGTCCTTGTTTCATGTACCATCTAATCAGTGGCTGATTAAGCTTTTTAGGTCATTGATGCCCCAGGACATCGTGATTTCATCAAGAACATGATCACCGGTACTTCCCAGGCTGATTGTGCTATCCTCATCATCGCTGGAGGAACCGGTGAGTTTGAAGCTGGTATCTCCAAGGATGGCCAGACCCGCGAGCACGCTCTCCTCGCCTTCACCCTCGGTGTCCGTCAGCTCATCGTTGCCGTCAACAAGATGGACACCACCAAGGTAAATTTTTATTACGAAATCTTACTTTTTAAAGACTCATAAAATTCTTTTTATTTAAAGTGGTCCGAAGATCGTTTCAACGAAATTATCAAGGAAACCTCCAACTTCATCAAGAAGGTCGGTTACAACCCCAAGACCGTTGCCTTTGTTCCCATTTCCGGATGGCACGGAGACAACATGTTGGAGGAGTCCACCAAGTATGCTAATTTCACTTTCCTTTGATCGTCTTAAATCTCATCTCTCTTCCTTTCTTCAGCATGCCCTGGTTCAAGGGTTGGTCTCGTGAGACCAAGGCCGGTGTCGTCAAGGGCAAGACCCTCCTCGATGCCATCGATGCCATCGAGCCCCCGTCCGTCCCTCCGACAAGCCCCTCCGTCTCCCCCCTCCAGGATGTCTACAAGATCGGTGGTATTGGCACAGTGCCCGTCGGACGTGTCGAGACCGGTATCATCAAGGCTGGCATGGTCGTCAACTTCGCTCCTTCCAACGTCACCACTGAAGTCAAGTCAGTCGAGATGCATCACGAGCAGCTCGAGCAGGGTAACCCCGGAGACAACGTCGGCTTCAACGTCAAGAACGTCTCCGTCAAGGATATCCGCCGCGGAAACGTCGCCTCCGACTCCAAGAACGACCCCGCCAAGGAGGCTGCTTCCTTCAACGCACAGGTCATCGTCCTCAACCACCCCGGACAAATCGGTGCTGGTTACGCTCCCGTCCTCGATTGCCACACTGCCCACATTGCTTGCAAGTTCGCTGAGCTCATTGAGAAGATCGATCGTCGTACTGGTAAATCTATTGAAGCTTCCCCCAAGTTCGTCAAGTCTGGTGATGCCGCCATCGTCAAGCTCATCCCTTCCAAGCCCATGGTTTGTTAACTTTTATTTGACTTCGAGACTATGCTTATCATCCTACTCCTATAGTGTGTTGAGTCTTACAACGAGTACCCTCCTCTCGGTCGTTTCGCCGTCCGTGACATGAGACAGACCGTTGCTGTTGGAATCATCAAGTCCGTCGACAAGACTGACAAGACCGGTGGCAAGGGTTAGTCTTTTTATGCGTACCCAGTTGCCTTGAAACTAATCAACATTTCAATTATAGTGACCAAGTCCGCTGAGAAGGCTGCCAAGAAGAAGTAAACTAGATGTAGAATCATTGTATCATTTCTTTCATCTCGCTAGTTTCTTTTTCTTCTTTTCACAAGTACTCATATTTGCAACGTGTTTTTCTGCTCCACAACATCTGTATTCATGATAACGAAGCCTGGCGTCGAAGTTTCGCCACATGCCCTTCCGTCGATGCCCATAAAGCCCTCTACTCGCGTCGTGTATTACCTGTACTCCTTAGGGATTAGCCTGATACTGTTCTGTGTCGAAGGCTATCTCCAAAAAAAAATTGAACATCAAGCTTTATAGGAATCTATTATTGTGTCTCTTGCGCGTTTACATTATTTCTATTGTAAGTTAGCATACATGCTCGGGCTCTGTGTTTTGAGAAACTCGTCGTCCGAGATCTCTCCCTA
Organism: Psilocybe azurescens; assembly: GCA_023853785.1. Lineage (NCBI taxonomy): Eukaryota > Fungi > Basidiomycota > Agaricomycetes > Agaricales > Agrocybaceae > Psilocybe > Psilocybe azurescens. Next base: position 61,746 of record JAJIRX010001003.1, read on the forward strand.
CGGTTCTTTCAAACACTTCCATCATAAAGGTGAAAAGAGATCTAGTTAAAGCGGCGTCCCATCTTCCCTTTGAATGCTCGTCTCTGATAAAAGCATGCTGAGCTTGTACCTCCAAGAACTGCCACTAAATTCTGAGTAAATTCGGTGTATACAGACAACCTTTGAGGCTCACTGAAACTGGTACGTTTGCATCTTCGAGAGTTTTGCGGATTAGGTCTCTTCCTTGACGAGTTACATGTGTGTCCTTTCCCAGATTTGAGGCATCGTTGAGCGGTTTTGGTTCAAAAGGACGTACCTGTTTACCAAAAATCATCTATAGAAATTTAGATCAAACCATTGCGATTCGTAATTACTCGCGGTTAAAGAAACATACCACAAGTTCGCCTTTGCCTTTCAAGTCGCCTTTTTGAACTTTGATTATGGTATCGTCATTCTTTCCTTTACCGAGAGAGGCGCTGTGTATATCAGTGGCAAAGAAGCAAACCGTTGCAAGGACACGTGGGTCAAATGCCGCCTATAATGAAGATATTGATGAGACGGCATATGGGCGCTAGTAAAGTCACATACACGGAATGCCTGATTTTACGTGAGGTTTAATATCTTGTTCGGAGCCGAATTTGCAGTTAAGGGAGATTGTGGCGCACCAAATGGCCCCCTAGGCACATGCCAGTTGCTGATTGTGGAAGCGTAAGTCCGGTGGTCGAAAAAGCTGGTCAAATGCAGCTGACCTGCTATTCTTCCATTGCAATTCTTCAGAGAAATGAGCAGATCGATCGTGAGAGTCGCGTCCTAGAAAGAAAAAACCAGAGGAATTGAGATTATCCCTGACACAGTGTAACTGCTGACCTCGTCATAAGCGGCCAGTTCTTTTTCGATCTAAACGAGCATATTTTTCAGCATCGAGTTCAGTATGAGGGCTGTTAAGATATCGACCTTGTATTTATTCCCTCGATCAGTCCCTAAGAGGAATAGTAAGTATTGCAGTTATTGGATTACCTGCAAATTAAATACCTTCAGTGTCATAAGGTATAGCTTCAGGACCCTCAAACTCGTGATATACAGACGGGCAAGCTAGTGAACTTGTCGTGAGTATTGGTTCGTGTAATATTCGAGATTGAAGGTTAACTACCGACGACGAATCCTTGACTTGCAATCTGACCTGCAAAACGTTCGACGGGACCAGTTACTTGATATATTTCGCTGTCGAATCAGCAAATAAGCGCGGTGCAAAGACAAATTAGACGCCAGTACAAGCCTAAAGACCACGACCCCTGTGAAACCATGAGATCAGTTGATGTGAAATTAAGCGATATCGAGAAGCTGCCAGACCGGGAAATTTTGCGTCTGGATAATCTGGAACAACTGGGGAGATGACAAAGATGCGTATAGGTTTTCCATTCGCGTGGAGCTTGGTAGGAATATCGTGGAAAGTCTTGTCAATGAGCATGTTTTAGTTGGAGAGCAGGAGAGATGCTCGGGAACTGATAAGATAAATATGGATCCCAAATTAGATTGCTTACCTACTCGCGTTACCGACCGCACGTGCGTCTATCGTTTATAATTTCAGGGCGCAAAGGCTTGCAAGCAGCAAAACTTGATCACCATCATGACCACCGTACCTTTCCCTTTGGACTTTCATCATGGCAGGCCCTGTCGCTCATATTCGTCCTTATGCCCCAGAGGATAGGAAACTAGTGCAATTCATGGTAGGAAAGGCCAATCTTCAGGCACTGGCAGTCGCCAATAACAAAAGTAAGCACCCTTGTTCCAGCTGCCTTGAATGCGTCTGACGACAAATACAGCATATACACATACTTTAACCATTGCAATTTGGATTGCTCTTTCCTCTGTGATGATACACTGGCTGAATTGGTGGCCTGCGGACCAACATGGCTGGATGGAGTACCTGAAACCCCTCCCAGCATTGGCATCGACGGCAGTACCCATCATGTTCTTTTGTCGACTGGTGTGCTGCTATCCATTTTCTTGAAAAGATACCCGCTAAAGCTCGGACAGGATCAATCGACCATTCTTTGAGGAGCTGACCCAAGAAGCCCTCCGCCAGCCAGATCTTGCCGACATATCGAAGTATTATTCTCAACAGCCAGCATCCGGACTTTGGTTACTCGAATATGGCAACACATTTGTCGGGCTGATCGCTTTAGACGCGTCACAGTCATCTGGAAAGACAGACAAAACGACTAAGAAAGAAGAAAAGGTACCCAAGACGGCCCTCGTCCGCCACTTTTATGTCGAAGAGCCTTTCCGCGCAGCTAATATTCAAGATGATTTGCTCAAATACGCGGTGGACCATGCATTCAACAGAGATCCAAAACTCGAACGCATCGAAGCGGCTGACTCGCCTCTCATCCCATACCTCCGTCCGTGTTTGCGATCGGCGGGTTTCGAGCTCGACCATCACACCAAGAACGTTGGTATTTTGCGGTGGAGCTTGGGAACACGTTACTTAGAGAGAGAAAAGTGGATAAAAATGATTGATTAATTGACCATCTATATGTAACTCACTTAATACGTACGAATGCCATTTTTGTGCAAGACACCTGAAGAGATACTTGTGATGATGTAAACCACTCATGGTTCAGGAAATGGTTTTGCTTGAGATCAACCATGACCACTTCCTTTGAAGATGGCACTCTTCACTTCAATTCTGAACGACGAATCCCATAGGCATCCGTTGCTAGTACTGCAGTCTTCTCTGGCACAAAGCGGCCTGCCCATCGTACGGTCTATACTAGCAAATAAATCAAGTCCCAGAGGAATCGATCGCCATACTTTACTTTTCTGTCTGCTCTATCCACCCTCCAGTCTCGTGGACGCGAAATTGTCAACCTCACTAGACGTATATGATTGGACTGACCATGTCCCGGGTTATAGCGATGTAGACTCGCAAGCGGATTTGCCTGCAATCGTGACGAAAGGTTTGTAGCAGCATTACTTTGCAAATTTTAACCCATCCTGATCTCTCCATCATATTTAGCGGTAGAGGACCATTCACGGCCGCTAAACATCGTCATAGACTCTGTAGATACTCTGTTAGAAGACATAGGATCTCTCTCCGAGACATACAGATGTCTTTCAAAGCTCTATGTTCTCGCGAAGACACATCCTGGTACGCGTTCTTCTCCCACAGGCAGAAACACCCATGAAAATAATCGCAATACCACCGTTCTCTCTAGATATACGCATGATCCTGCATTCACAATCGCCGTCAACCCTTTTACCATTGATAACGCAAACATCGTTCTCTCCATCTCTTTCGCATGTCATTGTTCACCCCACGGCACTCCTTGCTCATCTGGCGACAGAATTCCTGATGCCTCCGCCTCCCATCTCGCCTCTACCCAAGTTCTGGAGCGTATTCCTTCCGGTCAGCGAAAGGGTGCATGACACGGAACGTCTCGTATTTGGCTCAGCGGGCCAAGGGTGTGGGAGCCTATCTGAGCTTGTCATCGAGCTTATTGTCAGAGAAGGTTCAGGCAGAAAACGCGGTGTAGAACGCGTCTTAGAGGGATGGTCATCTGCTTTGGGAGAACCCTGCAGCCTATCTGACTTGGAAAGTATAAAGGATCTAATGAAGAAACAAAAGAAGTAAGTATTATCTTCTAATCCCACAAATACTTCTTCACTAATACGCGAACATCATATACAGCCCACTGCTTCGGATCCAACCCAGAACCTGTCATTCAATCTAAGCCTGACATCTTCCCAGCAAGAATCTCGAGCTCAAGTACCTTTGCCGTATGCCCACGAAGGTGAAGTCTCACCTTTATGACTGATATTGTAATTTTATTCACACATAATGTATCATAGGGATACCAATTACGAGTAATGCTCAGGCAGCGATATTCTATGATCCTGATTCTGCAGATGATATCGATGACGATGATCCAGACGAAGACCTGGACATATAATCGATATCTAAAGAGGTTGTTATGGCAGCAATAGAAATACAATTTGTAGTGTTACATTCGTTTGGGGTGAGAATGGTGTGTTCGCTTTAAGTGGGCGTGCTCATCAAGAAACTGTCGTTCTGGCTTGCAGAGTTGATTGAACTTGTAAAGGGACGCCGTTGGTCCCTGGAAAAGATGGACATGTGGCCCATCGAACCGCTGGGCTGACCTGCAGGCGGTCCTGAAAATGCAGGTAAAGAAAATCGGCGTTTGGATTTTATCTCTTCCAATGTTTTTGGTCTAGCGTGGTATTCGTACGAGTGTTTATCGACGCTCGTTGTAGAAGTTTTAACAATACGTCCTGATCGGTGCTCGGGATGCGGGAAAGTTGGCAAAGACATTTTCGGCTCCCTGTGCATTCCATGGCGACGCACGAATGACCATGGCGATGTTTCCCGCGGGGAAGGAGGGAGCAATGGTGGCATAGGTAATTGCATAGTCGCGTCCATACGAAACATGTCGTCGGAGAGAGGATGATCGTGCATTACGTCTTTAACATCCTTTGGCCCTTTAGAAGCCTTTTTGGGTACGAGCAGTTTCTTAAACTTGCTACAAAACTCCTTGGTCTTTTGCACAACATTTCGTGACCGAGAGGGCTCTCCTCCACCAGGTCGTGGCGGAGGTTCACGGACAAACTCTTCCACCAGCGGCAATGCATATATGGAGTTGTTCGACCCTTGTCTGGTTGTATTGACCTCTGTATCGTGGGTCGCATTCGCACGCGAAGAGTTGAAAGAACGTTGCTGGAAGAAAGAATTTGATTGCGAAGAGGCAAATGTGGATGGAAAGTATCGCCGAGGGGTAACTTCGTCCTCTGAGGTACTTGAGGATTCATTGGACGAAGACCTTGTGGAGGACTGAGATATTGAAGATTCCGTAGATGTTAAGGTAGGTTCCAATGAAAGTGTCCATGGATTAGTTCCGTCAGGCTGCGAAAGTGGAAATTCATTGTTTCGGTGGTCGTGATATTCATTTTCAAGACGTCGTCGTAGTATCTGTCTGGGATTAGAGACTCGAGGGAGATTTTGAGGACGATTTGGGGTAAGACTTTGCTCGGAAGTGGTTCCGTTTCCGAGGCGCGCAATTAAATGGCAAACGCGGGCATAGTCCAGTCCAGAATAGTTTGAATGCGTAGACTCCCGGTCGTAATCATTTCTTCTGAATACAACGGAGCCATCGCTACAGCTGCTTGAGGAAGAACTCCTTCGAGACGCGGTGGACGGGGGTGGGTACTAGCACTACAACCAGACAGCCTAGAATCCGACGAAGTGTTAGAAAAGTCGCCATGCATAGCGGGATCTTGTAATTTCGACGAAGTATACGTAGAGAGTGTGCCAGAAACTTTCGAAGGGACGACGGCATCCGACAAGGTAACATCTTCCTGAGAGGCTAATATATGCAGGGTCGAGCTTAACTCGGAAGAGAAAATTTTCGACTGCGGTAGCTCGAGAAGAGTGACATCTTCGTCTTTGTTCTGCTTTCCTTCACTTGGTGGGGTCTGTAAGAATCATTGGTTAACCAAGGGTCAACAGGAAACAATGCGCCACACCAACACATGCATTTGATATAACCGGCAACAGCGTGATGTCCTAAACAATATGACGCTCATTAACGTAATTAATACTTGCACAGATGGAGAAATGCTTGCCTCATCAGAAACGAAGCTATGGAAATCATCCGAAGTGATGGATTCGTCGTCGTTCGAGGCGGGGAGAGATGCTCGGTCGTCGAACATACTCGTCCTGTTCGACCTTCTTGAACCAGACGATTTCAACAAGGCGGGAGGGGATTTATCGACATTATGGATAATGTGATCTATTTTGGCAGACTGTGGCGATTTCGGGGTTGTATCTTCATTTGATTTGAAGACTTTAGTCAGACTCAAGTGGATGCCCAAGCACCCGGAAGTGTTGGTGAGACTGAGCGTCGAGTGTTCATTATAACAAGCACGTATAAAGAAAGGCGGGTATTGCTGAAAGAAAGTAGGAAAGAAAAGAAAGAAAAGTAGACACTCGCTTATTGGTGATAGAAAGGTTTTAAAAAGGAATGGAACAATGGTTGGCGTTAGCGTCCTGAATTTAACTCTAACCTCCCATAGCAGCGCGAGAATTGTCACGTGTGCGAACCCTGAATTCTCTAAGCTCAGAGTAAGACTCTTGGAACGCTAAGATAGAAAGCACATCTAAGATTCTAAAATGTGTAGACTTTAGAGTAACATCCTTTATGTAAGTGATTATTCGAAGGGTAACTTGATAGTGAAGGGTATGCTCCAGGAAGAAAACCTTTTTACAGCTTGTCTCTGACAGCAGCATCCACGCTCTGCGCGAAGTGTTCAATATTGCTGTCATTCAAGCCGGCCATTGAGATGCGGCCGTCAGCGGTCATATAGACATGAGCCTTTTCGGCGAGGGCTTTGGTTTGTGGAGTCGTCAAGCCGGTAAAACTAATCGGCAAAATTTTTGTCAAAAAAAGGAAGAGGTGGGCAAAAATAGACAAGTACCTGAACATTCCAATTTGGCTCTTGATGTGCCCCCACTCGCCGGGAGTGGCGAGATCTTTCTGCAAGTAGTTGTAGAGCTTCTCTCTCATGCTGATGATGCGGTCAGCCATTCCTTTGACCTCAGACTCCCACTGGGAGTAGAGTTCGCCATTGCTAAGGATAGCGTTGGCGATCCGGGCACCGTGGAGAGGTGGGTTAGAATACAAGGGGCGAATCACAATTTTCAATTGACTGTCGACGCGTGCCTTCTCCGCAGGATCGGCGGTGGTCAAAGAGAATGCACCAACGCGTTCTCCGTACAAACCCATGTTTTTGGCAAATGATTGAGCAAGAGCAATTTGATGTCCTTCAGCAACAAAGTGACGGACGGCAAAAGCATCTTTGGTAGTTGAGCCAGAAGCAAAGCCTTGGTAGGCCATATCAAAGAAGGGGAATAATTTTCTCTCCTTCACGATATCGGAAATTTCAGCCCACTGCTGCTGGGTGGGATCGATACCTGTGGGATTATGGGCACAAGCATGAAGCAATACGATGGCGTGCTCTGGTGCGGCCTACGGAATGATTTGGGATAAATTGAAGACCAAGAGAACGGATGGCTTTCCGTACCTTCAGATCGGTCTTAAGGCCTTCAAAGTCCAAGCCAACGGTCTCTTTGTTGAAGTATCGATACCCACGTACTTCAAGTCCGGAGTCGCGGAAGAGGGGAATGTGGTTTCCCCAAGTGGGGACGGGAAGGTAGATAACCTTGGAGTGGGGATAGTGGCGAGCGATAAACTCTCCACCAATACGCAGAGCACCCGTACCAGAGATAGATTGGGTGATGGACACCTACAGGCACTTTGAATATATGTATGTAGTAGACACAGAAAAACACGCACAGCGCCCTGCTTAATGACTGCGCTATCTGCGCCATACGCCAACAAAGCAGCATTTTTGGTGAATTCAGGAAGACCAGTGATAGGCAAGTATTCCTTGTCAGGGGTAGACGCCTGAACGATTTCTTCCGCCTGTGACAGCACATTTGCATTAGAAATCTCGCGGAAAGGTGGTTCTAGCTGACCTTCTTAACACTAGGCAGAATGTAAGGCTTCCCCTGTCCATCGCGGTAAGCACCAACACCCAAATTGATCTTTCGCGGGTCCTTGTCGGCCTTGAAGGCTTCAGTGACACCTGTAGCAGGAATCGATATGAATATAGTTCGAAGCGAGAGGTTGGGGCGAGAAGCGACTCATGGACCCCAGACTGGGGAAGAACGTACCTAGAATGGCGTCAGGAGGGCCTGCTGGAACGGCATTCCAGGTTGAAACAGAGCGCAGAGCGTGCCCACTGACACCGAGAGCAGAACGACGGGCGAAAGATGTAGCTAACATGATACAAGAAAGTCGGGGTATTCAGGAAAGAGAGAGAGAAAAAAAAGAGACGGGCCTTAAAGGAGATGCAATGATGGAGTCGTTCATGGCGGAATACCACCGGCTTTCGGACCTTGTGCGGCCATGTCAACCTGGACACTCCTAGACCGTTTGCCGTTTGCCGATTCCTTCCGCCTTATCCAATCTCATCTAATCTAATCTAAAGTTTATCGGTCTAGAATCAGTGACATCCTAGATGACTCCAGTATTTAATCCTCTATCCATCTTGTCTTTTTTCACAGCGACAATGGCTAGCACACAAACCCCTAACGAACAACCCCCTAACGAACCACCAGTAGATCCGTCAGTAACACTTCTTAACACCCGCATATTTCTTCTCATATGTATCTATAGAAATGACGAGGGTACTGGTCCCACCAAGAGTGCGTTGAAAAAGGCAGCCAAAGCAGCCGAGAAGGCGCAAAAGGCTGCTGAAAAGGTAGCAAAGCAACAAGAGCTGGCTCAACAGAAGGCAGATGCAGAAGTCGTTAGTACAAATTCTCCATGATCTGATTCTTGATTCACATATTTCACGGCCCAGGATTATGCAAAAGAATTCTACGGTGCTCTTCCTCTCAATCAATCTCAGTCTCGTCCGCGCCGTGCTAGAGATCAGATTGCATCGCTCTCCGACCGGGTTGGCGAGCCTGTTATTCTTCGTGCTCGAGTACAGACATCCCGAGCGCAGGGAAACAAAATGGTGTTCCTTAACCTGCGCCAAAGAACCGATTCAATTCAAGCATTACTAGTAGTAACCCCCGAGAAAATATCGAAACAGATGGTCAAATGGGCTGGAAGTTTGGCCGATGAGAGCATAGTTCTCATTGAGGGCGTCGCAGAGAAAACCTCCGAGCCAATCAAAGCGCGACCGTCTCCGACGTAGAAATTCATGTTTCCAAGGTAAGCTGAATCAAAATGCAACTCGTTGCATGATCCTAATTGGTTGTAGATCCATTTGATTGCTGGATTAGATTCTCGACTGCCATTTACCGTTGAGGATGCCAATCGTCCCGAACAAGATGCCAACGCTGAGGTACAATACAACCGCGTTCTCCTCGAGACACGCCTGAATAACAGAGTTATCGACCTTCGAGTAAGAAAATAACTCACATGCGTTCTGTTACACTGTTCTAATCATCGTCATGCAGTCTCAAACGAATCAGGCCGTCTTCAAACTACAGGGAGCGATTGGAGACCTTTTCCGTGAATACCTCAGTGCCAACGGTTTCCTGGAAATCCACAGCCCCAAACTGCAAGGAGCCGCAACGGAATCAGGAGCATCTGTTTTCAAAGTTAATTATTTTAAAGGTAAGTTCAGACAAAATAGATCGGCCTATTACTGCATCTCGTTTCCCACCTATAGGCAACGCTTTCTTGGCTCAATCTCCCCAACTTGCAAAACAAATGGCTATTGCCGCAGATTTCGAGCGAGTATACGAAATTGGTCCGGTCTTCCGTGCCGAGGATTCCAACACTCACCGCCATATGACTGAGTTCATTGGCCTCGATCTGGAAATGGCTATCGAGGAGCATTACCATGAAGTCATGGAGATGCTTGATGGCATGCTTAAAAACATTTTCAGCGGCCTTCGTGACAAGTACAGGAAAGAAATAGATGTTGTCCAGAAGCAGTTCCCAGCTGATGACTTCAAATGGAGGGAAGGCCCTGAGGGCACCCTGGTTCTCTCGTTCAAAGAAGCCGTTGACATCCTGGTAGAAGACGGAGTTCCCAGAGAAGACCTCGACGATTTCAGGTATCTTTTGTCTTCTTCGCAGGGTTGGGAATAATACCCACATCTTATCTCCAGCACAGAAAATGAAAAGAGGCTTGGACGGCTCGTCAAAGCCAAGTATGACACCGACTATTATATCATTGATAAATTCCCCATGGCCCTGCGCCCATTCTACACCATGCCTGATCCAGAAGATCCCGTAAGTTGCGATTTATGTTGTGATCAAAATGTTGTGGAGCGCTTATATCTAAATTACTAATGATAGATGCTTTCCAATTCGTATGATTTCTTCATGCGTGGAGAGGAAATCCTGTCTGGAGCTCAGCGTATCCACGACCCTAGAGTTCTTTCAGAAAAATGCGCAGCAAAGGTGTCGATCCTGACTCGATGAAAGCATATGTCGATGCTTTCCGCATGGGGTGCCCGCCTCATGGTGGAGGAGGAATTGGTTTAGAGCGCGTGTTGATGCTTTTCCTCAAACTCAATAACATAAGACGAGCATCTCTCTTCCCAAGAGACCCCAAGAGGCTCGAACCCTAGGTTCTCATCTAGTGGACTTAGAGAAAGAAACGAGTTAGTTACGTAGTTTATAATAAATCCGTTGTATACGTAGGCTTCTTTGGCGTTCCATAAATGTTTTTAGTGTGTGAAAGAACTCGAAACTCGGAAGTTTGGTGGCGAGTCAGCCGTCCGAAAAGAAGCATGATCCTGCGTTTACAATAATTTAGTTGATGATAACAATCGTCAGCCGCCATGGAACCACTACTTCATCACACCAAAGCGGTTAGCGCAAAAGTATGCAGGTTACTACTAATACTCCAGGCCAACTACCGAAAAGTGGCTTCGAACCTTCCCCGTCCTCGCTAGTGCTTCGTCCTCCCTTTGACTCCCTTTGACTCCCTTTAGAGCCCCCCCAGAGCGATGTTTCTACCCAGAGCAGATGGAGAAAGCGATAGCTGCCCATCGGGGCATGTATACTGCACCCCCAGCGGCACAGCGGCGATAGTCGGCACAGGAGACGGAGACTCAGGCAGCGACACCACAACAAACTACAGCAGCAAACCAGGCATGCACCGCTTCATAGGCATTGCCATGGTCATAGTCCTGCTAGTCGTCGTCCTTGTTAGCTGGCTATGTTACGTCAAGCGGACGCGGAAAGAGACGTGGAGAGGAAGCGCCCGTTCAATATTATGCTGCGGCTCGAGGAGAACGCCGTCAACGTCAGGCTCAGAAGCGTTCAATGTCAGACCGACGACGCCTGCCGTTTCCGAGAAGGAGCGGTCGCCCATACTGCAGTCGGAGCCACGGGGGCTAGTCAAAGAGGTGTCCGGTGGAGTGGTCATGTTCACAGAAGCGCCGAGAGCAGCGTTGCCGGGGAAAGACCGGTATCCCATCGGTTGGGAATTCGAACATGTCGATGGTGTCCGATTCGAGGTGAGAATTGACCCCAAGCTTCGGGTTATACGTCCATCAAGCCATACTGATTTAATTTCTTTCGATATCACAGGCAAGATCGCCGCGATCATATCGCCCCCCAGGGAGGAGTCCACCACCCAGACCAATGACATAGTGCATGCTGTCTGTTGTTGACATATAGATACATAGGAGAGGAAGAAAAGCGATGTAGCTAGGTTGTTGATCAGCATTGCACAATGTAGAACATCATCAAGCCGTTTTGGGGAGAAGAGGCGCTCACTAAATTATTAAAATCCACCCATTAGTTTATGTAACATAGCTATTCTTTCGTTCATTTTGCATCAACAATCTTAGAACAATGATCATGAAAACCATCAATTCAATGATTTTAAATTTCGATGGAAGGAAGGGTGTTTAAATAGTAAGACAATGTGAGGAGTGGTCGAACTGTTTCCAAGGATAATAATAGTAAAACAAATGTAGCGTGGGCACCCCAAGTCTGTTAAAGCTCGTAAATGGTTGTGTGCAGCGGTCTAATTAGAAAATGATAAGAAAATACTACAAAAAAAATCAGATGGCTTGGTAATACTAGAGTACAGTCAGTGTTCATACAATTTGTCAGAATAACACCAATTTCAAAGAACTTGGTATGAGAAACTGACCAAAGCGTTGTCTGGCGTAAATAATCAAATGCTACTTCATCTCCTTCTAGACCGACGTCTATCTGAGGATTGAGAGGAATTAGACTGTCCAATGGACGTGGCAGGGACGCTATTCCCTTCCAACGCAGCAGCGATAACTTCTGCAGGAAGATCAATATGGACGCCGTCTGCATAGGTATATGCGTCCAGAGGCGAATACGCGGGAGGATCGCGTCTGCTCAGCGGGCTACCGGGCAAGAGTCGGTCGTTCGGAGTAGGAGATAGGCCAGCACTATTGGAGGGACTACCAGTGCTACCAGCACGTCGATGGCCGGGAGTAATAGCCTGAAGATGGATGTCACGAACGCCAGGGGTGGGAGGATTTGCATTAGGGCTCATCGGAGAATCTGGAGGAGGATGGAGCTGTACCGTCAATTCGGAACGAGAAACTGACAGAGAGGTGGCGAAATGAGTGATGGATGAGGACATGCGATGCCGATGATTGGTAAATGGGTTACGCGCACCTGCGTCGGGGGGACGAGAAGAACGAGAAGATGTAGTAGGCGGCGAGGGTGAACGAGATGCACCTGGTCCTCTATTCAACAATGGAACAGACGGATCATCTGAAGAAGACTCTTCATCCTCAGGCTCCTCGACAGCTTCGTCTATGGGTGTAATGGGAGGTGGTGGTGTCATGGGCGGTGGCTCTGACAGTAAAGAAGTACGCAAAGGTGATGCAATCCCAGAACCTGACGACTGTCTCGGCCGGCGCGACCTATGGCGATGAGGAGATGATGGAGATGATGAAGCACCCCCAGTGGACGGCGTACCATCAGGATTTGTTCGTATACGACCACCCACATCTAGAAGGATGCTACCACGCTCACTTCCATATGCTGGTGGCGGTGCAAGGGTACCAACACTGGGTGCTAAACCCCATTTCTTGACATTGGCTTCTATAAAGACGAAGCCTGCCTGACCAAGGTTGACATGCACGCTGCAGGGACCGTCAGCGCCGATTGTGGGAAAAAGGTTCCACCTGCTGAGGCCAACGAAAGCGTCCTCAGTCTTGCGGCCATTCCGGGTATAAAAGACTGTGCCAGTTCTAGGGCGATAACCGACGCCGAGTACATCACCCTCCTTGAGAGATGGACCAAAGGGAGCTGCGGTAAAGGGGTAATTGTGTGATTTGTCACCGTTGGAATGGTATGCTACGGAGTGTCGATTCAGACCGGGAAGCCGGAATGGAGGGTATGGCTTTGTGGCAAGTCCCACGGCCACAGTAGTGGTTTCTGGGAGGTCGAACATCTTCACCTCCCAGTAATAAACCTCATTGAGTTTTGGTAAGGGTAGATTTGACTGAACGCAGGAAGAGGAAGCGGGGTCAGGAAGGAAGGTGATTTCCGTTCTGGCGTGCACAAGGAGGGAATTGACTGTCTCATAGTCGGGTTCGAAACACCAGGCAGACACCCCCTTCTCCTGTATCGACAGGAACTGAGAGAGCGTAATGTCTGTTGGAAGGGAGTTTGGAGGATACTGCATTTGATACTCTAAGGAAATACTTAGTTGAAAGTGCGGAGAGTAATGACCCTAGAAACCAACCTTTGGCACGCAAGTACGCCCGTCGAACGTTCTCGTTGGCATCCTCAAGATAGCGAGCCTCAAGGTTCTCAAAGCCGCCTTCGCCTTCAATGAGCTCCTCCCTCGACATATCGACCGGGCCATCTGAGTCTCTGAGAATGATGCCCCTTCTCCGCCTAACGATAAGGGCGCATACTAGGAATGTTAAAAGGAGAAATAGGAAGGTTGAGAGGACGATGAGAAGGGGGAGAAGGACGAGAAGAGGATCTGAACTGCTGTTTGGAGGTGGCTGTGGGGAGAAGGCGTGTTGTGTGACTGGGAATTGAGCGGACATGGATGGGGGAATAGAAGAGAGTAGTTGTTGTAGTCTAAGTAAGTAAGTAAGTAAGTAATTGTCACAAACACGATTATCACATCTCTCCCAGGATCAATCATCTCATGTCCACCCTCTCCCCTACTCAATCCCCCAAGGCAAGGAGAAAGCCCTCCACAAGGCGCAGAGCTGGCTCCCATGCACCCTATCCTGCACAGGAGGCCCATGATTCAGCCCTCGCAGCTATTCGCTCGTTTCTCAAATGCCACACATCCTATGACGCATTTCCAGTCAGTTTCAGGCTAATCGTGCTCGATACAAAGCTCAATGTCAAGAAAGCTCTCCAATGTCTTCTGCTCAATGGTTTGTCTGCTGCCATACCCACTCTAATAACCCATCTCACAGCTAGCTCTATAGGCGTCGTATCAGCACCCCTGTGGAACAGCGAAAGATCAAAGTTTGCAGGCATGCTTACAGTACTGGATATAATCCATCTCATTCAGTACTATTATCGTACTGCATCCTATGACTATGCTGCTGCAGATGTTGAGACTTTCCGTTTGGAATCGTTGCGAGGTACTTCCCATCTCATCTCGCATTTTTTCTTTCTTTTTCCTTGTACCTATTTTTGGCACTAGATATCGAAAACGAGCTCGGAGTTGCTCAACCACCTCTCCACCGCGAACACCCATCGAGTTCTCTGTACGATGCAGCTAAACTCTTGATCCAGACCCATGCTCGAAGATTACCTCTCCTTGATAACGACACTGAAACAGGCCACGAAGTGATCGTATCTGTCCTCACACAGTATCGTCTCCTCAAATTCATATCTATAAATGTATGCCATCTACCATCTTGATTCTTAATCTGTGCTAATTTAACTAAATCAGTGTAGCAAAGAGATACAGCAACTCAACCAATCTCTTCGTAGACTAAAAATCGGCACATACGTTGCCCAGCTACCCCAGGATGTTCCAGAAGGCCAGAACCCTTACCACCCTATCGCAACCGCTACTCTCAATACACCTGTGTTCGACGTTGTTCATATGTTCTCTGAACGATCAATCTCGGCCGTTCCTATCATCAATGAAGAAGGTATCGTGGTTAACTTATATGAGACCGTTGATGTGATCGTAAGTGGTCTCCTAGTTGCTGTAGTCACAGGATCTAACAAACATTGTTAGACTCTTGTACGGCTGGGAGCATACCAATCCCTCGACTTGAAGATCTCTGAAGCCCTTAATCAAAGATCACCGGATTTCCCTGGTGTTGTTATCTGTACAGCATCCGACTCATTAGGTACCCTTCTACAGTTGATCAAGCGACGCAGGGTCCACCGACTCGTTGTAGTAGAAGGAGAGGTGCGCACTACAATTCAATCAACATTATCTGGCTTGATCCTGATCCTGATTCTGGTTCTTGTAGGAGGAAGAGAAACGTGGCGGTAAGAAAGGCCGGTTGCTGGGAATCATCACCCTTAGCGACGTCCTCCGATACGTTATCGGGAAAGTTGGTATCGGAGAGGGACTTGAGCCAGAAGACGACTCCAAATCGGCCAAGCCTTCCAGATCATGACAAACACAACACAAACCTTCCGCTCTACTCACACAAAACATATACTTACGGAATTGTACCATCGACTCGCTATCATAATTTCCCTGCCCATCTCTGTTTGCACCACGGTGTGTTTCATGATCTTTCAATACAATGTACTTTCTTTTCTTGTATCTATTATCTTCCATACCTTTTGCCCATACCAGTATGCCGTTCAAGAAATCGTGGGATTTTTTTTTAGAACAAGTCGCGTTGTACGGCGTATTCACCATCAAGCCCGTGAAGCCGTGAGGGAAACCTGACAATCCATCTTTCTTTCCGTTACTTATTACAGTCAGCCCTGATACCATACATACAACTATTCATGTGGCCCTTCATGCTCACCCGCACCTACGTGTTTTCAAAAACCATCCCGACTTCTAAAGAGGAGCTTTTGCGCGTTGTGCACGACCCAATGCAATCCATAGCACTAAGCCCTCTCTTTAAATTTGCCGAACAGGATCCCAAGGATCCAGCGTGGTATACTGTAACAGAAAGGTTACCAGTGCTGGGTGGGCTTTCCGAATCCTCGACAACCTTTAGATGTAGCTTTGCAAACAATGAAACCGGGAGGTATACAGAAGTTTTGCGGGGGTTGGAACGCATATGGATTGCACTGTGCTGGTGGAAGAGATCAAGGAGAATCCAAACAGTGTTAAATTTACAGAGGTTGTGGTGTTGAAGGTTCGCCAACGTGCATTACCATTCGGCGCCTTTGGAACAGTACTTGATCTGTTTGCTTTCAGGGGTTTATTCTTTTGATGCCTTATATCATATCAACTATGAGCAAGGCTCATTATGCCATTCTCGATGCACTCGTTGCCAAATTTGCTCCCTAGAAAAGTGGGTCGTTTATTTTTGAAAATGGCACTGGCTGATCAGTGGAGAAGATCGATTCATTTGCGTTGGATTTCGCATTTAGCCACGAGTGTCAATCCTGTCCCACAACTGAAATCAAACCTTACCTTATGCTTTGAAGTCAGCACTGATTTGGTCTTTGTACCGGAAATATATTCACCGACTCTAACCACGATGAGCGATTCTGGCACAACTGCCTTTGTCCTCTCTTCTGGCGTGCTCCTCTCATTACTCTTCTAGTATCGTTGAGAATGCGCTCTAAAGATCCATACGGGCTGTTTCATCTCACGTTGAATAAGTTACCTTCTCAAGATCCAAAATTACCTCCTGCCACTGAATGGCTTAATATGGGGTACTGGAAGGTAGGCTATTGCTGGTTTGGTATAGTTCTTGAGCCTTTCCATTCATGAAAACTTGGAGGTACTCAGAACACTCAGAGCTTCCCAGCAGCGTGTCAAGGTTCGTGTCACTTGTTCCGGATTTGAAAATGTGGAGTTTATATGTTCGTACCACATAGCTCTCGCACTGAAATTAATCGCGGCAGGCAATTTGAAGTCAGGGGCAAGAGTGCTAGGTCAACTTGAGTCTTTCAATATGATACGTCCAATTGAACAATTCTTGTTGACTAGACGTCGGACACGGTACCGGGGAGTCTCTGTTGCTATTGCTATCTGAGCCTTCCTTGCCGCAACTATCCCACCTCGTTGGTGTAACGAGCTTAGAAGTACACCATCAACGCTCTGTCGAACGAGTCCAAAAGCACCAGAAAGTCCACAACACGGACACCATAGTTGACTTGTACCATGCAGATGCAATATGCACCAGTTCCGGCGCATTCCACCCACTTAGCGTGTTTTCGGAAGAGACATTTGACTCGATCCTAGCATTGGATTGTGCCTACCACTTTAAGACCCGCCGTCTCTTTCTGGAGCAGGCACACGACAAGCTAGTACCAGGTGGGACTGTCGCCCTGGCCGATATATGTTTTTCTTCCCAAGCTTTGGAAACTCGTTGGACAAGGTCCCTGACTTCAATACTGCGGCTTATGCCTCGGGACAATATGATATCGAAGGAAGATTATGTTGTGCAACTGCAACAAATCGGGTATATTGATGTAGTGTTGGAGGACATCACTGCGAACGTGTTTCCCAGCTTCTCAAGGTTCCTGAAGAGCCAGGGGTGGGGATGGTGGGTTTTGGGCACAGTAATAGATTGGTATGCCTCTGCGGGTGCGAGGTTTGTAATTATAAGTGGGAAGAAAGCTACAAGTACTACATGATCCATAGAATATACAGATGACTAAGAATAAGTCCTGTGGTTGTTGTTCATTAGAGTCATGCGTCATTAGCAGTCTGCGGCCCTAACGGTTCTCCTTCTCCTCGTATATGGTCACTGTTTCCCAACTTGTACCATGACCGCCATCCAAGCTGTTTTCATCCGAGGCCACGAAGAGCGTACGTCCCCCAAGCCACATACAGTCTACCGGATCGACATTCAAGCTCATGTTCGATCGTGGCAAATGTGGCGCCGCTATTCTGAGTTCGATGACCTACATACCGAGCTCACCAAAGCTACAGGGGCTCCTCCACCTTGTGCGCTCCCACCCAAACACAAATTCTCCCTCCTGCGATCTCACACCGATGCCAAAATACTGGATGAGAGACGCGTGGGACTAGAAGCATATTTGCGGGCCATCATTAGCGCAAGAGATGAGAAGTGGCGGGAGACATTCGCATTCAAAGACTTTTTAGGGGTGCCAGTCGGGAAACAAGGCGCCGAAGGAGGCATCCCAACTCAATTTACATCCGCGACATGGCTTGACGAGCATGCGGAGCTGCAGGCACGTCTGAGGGATGTGTGGGCCGACATTAACAGACGCGATGCCCTATCCGATCGTGGGGATGTCGCATCCGCGCACAAGAGCAATGTAGGGGCCAAGGCGAAGCTTGCTGGTGTCTTGTCCCGCATCGGCACCCTTGGACGTGGATTGCAAGAGCTTGGGATGAGCGGCATGAGCGAAGGGGAGCTACAGAGACGCACGGATATGGTTGCGCGCCTGCAGGATGACTGCGAGAAGCTGAGTCGCGTTGTGTCGGTAGCGCGGCAGGCGGGCATGAGACCCGGTGCATCGTCGTCGGCTGCTCCTTCGTCTGCGAGACCGGCAGAGGCGGACAGAGAAGCCCTGTTAGGCGTAGCAGCGTCCAAACCAGCTAGGCGCGTGTTCGGTGCTCCGCCTCAGGAAACGGAGGTTACGCGTCCATTGGACAACGTTGGGTTGCTCAGCATGCAGGAAACTCAAATGCAACAACAGGACAATCAACTATCACAACTGACAACCATCCTGCAGAGGCAGAGACACCTTGGGGAGGCTATTGGGAGTGAAGTTGCATTGCAAATAGAAATGCTAGACGATCTATCAGGTGAGGTGGACAGAGTCGGGGGCAAGCTGCACTCCGCGCATAAGCAAATGAACAAACTATCATGAATATGTATATACAG
Organism: Psilocybe azurescens; assembly: GCA_023853785.1. NCBI lineage: Eukaryota > Fungi > Basidiomycota > Agaricomycetes > Agaricales > Agrocybaceae > Psilocybe > Psilocybe azurescens. The sequence continues at coordinate 80,260 of JAJIRX010001003.1, forward strand.
AGGATGGGGAGTATGTTATATGTAGTTAGTTGTGCTCTACGGAGGGGGTTAATATTACAAGGTTTAACATTTAGTGTAATCTATATAACAACAAGATGTGGTGTATAAAAGGCTGGGGTGGCGCTATGATGGTTTTGTGAGGAATTTACCGACGCCCTGCGAATGGCGGATAAGAAATGAATGCAAAGATTACAAGAGTTGAAAACTTACCTCGAAACAGCCAATCATGATGCCGCAAGCAGGGGCAATTTTGGCAATGCGAGGGGCGATACCAGTAAATAATGCTGATGTCCCCTCAGAGCGGAGAAGTTGGACAAGAAGTGGTAGAGTGCGGGTAACATGGTTTTTGAAGCCGACATTACAAGAGCCTGCTGTCGTGTCTTAAGCACATCGAAAGGTGAAGTAATCAATGCTGCTGAAGTTCCACTAATAGCACCACTTAAGGAAGGCAACCCATGCTCCGGTGTATCCATATTTCGCGAAATTGCGTTTCCACGTCTCGTAGCTTGCCCAATAGAAGCCCGAAAAAGGAACATCTCGCCATAAAGTGGGACCGAGTCCGCGCCATAGGCTGGTGAAACCTTGTTGCTGGACCAGAGTGCGAAACGAAGTTAGCACTGAGCGTAGGGTATGCGGGTTGTCTACCGAAAGGGGTGTTGACTGGAGGTTGGTGCGGAGGAGCTCCAAAGGCGACATAATTGAGGTAATGGCAGATCGAGCTATAACACCGGCCAAAAGAGGAACGGCGCTTTGCGAAGGTATTAGAGGAGGGAGCACTACATTCAGGAGATGATCATATGTAAGAATGTAGGCCGATGAAGAGGGAACACCAATGACACTGGAAAAACACAAATAGATCGGATCAAACTCCTTGAGAGAGTGAAAGAGTGACGAGGCTTACAGTGTTGTTCCGGCACCTTTCCATAAGCCGCGGACGCCTTCTGCCCTAGCGACATGTTTAAAGGCGTCGAAAAAGCCATTTACACGCTCTGTTTTGAACAAGCCGCCTTCCCACACGCAGACGACCTCTGTTGGCAACGTTCTGGCCATTGAGGACATGTTTCTAACACACGAGGCTGCATTATTTGGTTGGCAACAAGTGTTGGCAGGGCGGACGAGGGAAGAGAGGACGTGTCTGGGGGGGCTGAGTCTGCAGCCGGGTCTTTACCAGGTCGAATGGGGTCACTTTCCAGGAGTCAGCGAGAAGTAGGAGGAAAGAAGGGAGAGATACAAACTAGTCAAAGCGGTCAGGGTCGAGCCAGTCGCTGCTGCGACGAGCTTTGCCTGGAAGGCATCCATTGACTGGAAATTTTAAGGAGAATGTTGTCGAGGAAAGAGTATGCGAGACGGCAAAGGCGGAAGCTGTATGGTGTGGAGTTGTTTATCTGATAAATATAATCTCCGAAATGCCGGTCTCTGTCACGTGTACTTGCTAAACAAAAATCATTGATTTCTGTTCACTCTCACCAAAACCACGAAACCGCGACCCAGCACCCAGTATCCCTCCTCCTTTTTTGCTCAACCATTCTCCGTCTCTCTCAACTGCCATCTTATTTTTAATTTCTGTAATTCACTGCCATCGTCTTCTTTTAGCTTTAGATTTCTCATCCAAAGTTCGCTGGACAGCGAATCCTACTTTTTCGGTTCTTTATCTTGCATCATCCCTTTTATTTTGCATAAAATATCATCATGAGCGCAACATCCACTCTGACTGGTTCCGCACTTCAAGCCTCGAGAGCTGCGCTCTCTGCTGCGCTTACAGATCACCCGCCTACCACCACTGAGGATGATGATCTTGAATCCGGAGAGATCCAAGAAGTCGACATGCAGGCTCAGGCCGAAGGAATCAGAACCGTTTTTAGCGATCCTTCCAACTTCAACGTCAAGGTAGTGTCTTCTCTGTGCCATCAGGTGCCTTGTTGCTCAATCTCGTTATATAGCATCCGTTATATTCTCCATGGACACTTTGGTTCGATTCACCTGCGACAAAAGGTCGCAACATGCCACAGACACCTGTGTCAGCGTTTCCACAGACCCCTATCCCCCAGACTCCCGGCGTCGCTGCTGCCCAGGGATGGATGGAGGACATCAAGCGCGTTATCAGTTTTGATAGCGTTGAGGAGTTTTGGGGTGTGTATCATCTGAGATTCTGTTGTCTGGCTTCTTTGGTTGACTGATGTCATCACCATAGCTTGTACAATAATATCATACCACCGTCCCAATTGCCCCAGAAAGCAAATTATTATCTATTCAAGGTCAGCCAGCATGGATGTTGTTGTCTAGATGGGCAGGCTAACATCACCACGTAGGACGGCATCATTCCTGCCTGGGAGGACGAAGCGAACAAGAACGGAGGAAAATGGAGTATTCAACTACCAAAAGACAAAAATCGCGGCAACGTTGATAAAATGTGGCTGTATACGGTAAGGACAAGCCCCTGCACAGCCCCCATTGAAATGCATCCTTAATGCTGTTCACAGATGCTTGCTGCGATTGGAGAGACCTTTGACCCGTCACCTACACTTACGGATGGCAGTGGTACTGCGTCGCTAATCACAGGGGTCATTGTATCGACGCGACCGCAGTTCTATCGACTTTCGATATGGACGCGCTTGGCACCATCTGGAGCCGAGGACGACGCAAATGCTGCACTACGGGAGCGAATTGAAGGAGTTGGAAAACACTTCAAGATGAGCGTTCTCGGGTACCCTGAAACTGCACGACTTGCAGGACCTCTTGCGACTGAAGTTGAATTTTTGTCGCACAAAGACTCTGAGAAGAAGGGCAAATCGAAGAAAATAATCGTCTAGGGCTATGTTTACATGTGTTTACCATTGCTGTACCTACCAAGATATGACGTCGTGACCGAGTTTGCCCTATATAATCCTCATTTTACTATTCAGAAGTCCATCCTTCTCCCTTCACAACCATGCCAGTACCAGGTTTCCTCTCATCCTTTGCAGATAAGGCTCAGAATGCCATAAATGCCTCTCCTCTAGGGCCCCATATGCCGGCCAGTCTGCAGAATCGTTCATCGAGCCCAGATCCTGCCGCTCAACCAAGTGCCAACGAAGCCGCATCACAGGGTGGAGCAAAATCGCACACCCTCGAGAGTCTTCAGTATCAGTTCCGATCGCTCCAGCAACAGTATTCGTACGTGTTTCTACATATGTCTACTTTGGAGACTTACCATTCGATCACAGTACAACAACCCCTGTCCAGAAGATCATCACGACTGAAAAGGGCCTAGCCATCGATTTCGATAGTGTATCGCGCAACTCCAAGGCGCAGAGCAAGGAACTCTATACATGGGGACAATCAGAACTCGAAGATCTCAAAGATGGCAAGTAAATCACCACCTATCTAATAAACACCTATCTGACACCGATCGCCCTACAGTAACTGATAGGCTTGCTTATCTCAACTTCGTCCAAGGCTCTCTTGCTAGCTCTCTTTCAACTAAACTAGATGGTGCTCGTGTACCTCTTAAGGCTCTCCGAGATGCGGAAGCCACTCTGCAACCCCGCAGAAACATACGCGCAGGCCTCCAGACCCAGATATCTCGTTTGGAGCACGAACAACAAAAGGGAGGCGACAAGAGAATCGCGGAAGTCCGGGAACAACTTCATAAAGCCGAACTGGACGATCAGCACTTGGAAAAAGAAGTGGAACTTTTGAAACGGAAAGCCATTAGAGAAAGCGAACAAATAAAATGGGATGCAATTAGAGAGGTAAAGTATATTGAACTCTTCAATTGTGCCTTCTTTAACTTTTCAAACTTTTCTTTCAGTATGGAGAGAAACTTGTGCTCCTCTCTCAAGCTGCCTCGCCTATTATCGCTGTTCTACCTTCTATTCCTCCCAACTCCACGACACCTTACACTGGTGCACAAAATACAGGAGCCATCCGCGCGTCTCTCCAGCGTGCTTTGGACAATTACAAAACCGGTCATATTAACCTTCCCGCTCAGGCTACAGCATCTGATCTAAGCAGATCGGACACCCGTAGCTTCGGCGAAAGTCACGCAAAAGAACTTTCCAAGATCCATTCCGACATCCCTACAGCGCCTCATTCACCCAATAAACCTTACCCTTCTGGTCCTGCGTCTCAGTCAAGCTCATTCGCTCCTTCCCCTCCCATCAATCCACAAGCTTTGAATCAGTCACCTGCCCCCATTGCAGCCCTTTCCCTCCATTGGCGGTGGCTGCACCTTCCGATGGTCCTGTCGCCCCTCTGCCAACCGTGGCCGAGACGGGCATGCCATTATCAGCAGGTCCTGAAGGCCCTGGACCAGCGAGCGGGTCCCTCCACGACATTAAGCGTGCATCGGTAGATGCAGGCCCTCGCTCCGGTGGACTCCCAGGGAATGAAAGTATCGTACCTCCGTATGGGCAACCGCCTGTTGCTGCACCTATTCCCAAGCACGAATCTGCGGAGGAGGAGAAGAAACGGCTCGCTGCTGCCTACTCTCAAGCATCAGCTAACACGCATTCTGATCCAGTATCCATGCCTACACCTTCGGTCTCAGTACCTCAGGCCCCTCAGCACGAGAGTGCAGAAGAGGAGAAGAAGAGACTCGAACGTGAAGAACGAGAGCGAGTTTTACATGCAGGGGCGCTGGCCCCGCCGTGCCTCCGAAGAATAAAGAAGACGATTCGGACCTTCCTCCTTACCAAGAACCGGGCGTCTAATGGCTTGTTTATTGATGGACTACGTCTCAGCTATCAAACTTTTAACCATGCTATTTTCTTCATCTTTGGAATTTAACTTAGGACTTAATACACCAAGAGAAATTGTAACAATATATAGTTGGAATTTTACTATGACTACGACTATTAAAGTACCTGACAGATGAATATGTTCAGGGGTATATATCCCTCTTCCAGTTGACAATATGCAACCCACAGACCCAAAAGCCCGTACTTGTGTTTACACTTTGGCAATCAGTCTACGCGTTTCTTGTGGTGTGAAACGCAATATTATAGACAAGACTTTGACAAGATTTGGCTAGAACACACATCAAGTAAGGCATCAATCAAGAGAAACACCTGGCACCGAGAAAATAGTACTCACCCGCATTTCCTTGTGCTCTAAGAATTGAAGAATGACATTTCGAAGATATTCCAAGTTGACTTCCTCTTCGTTTTTATTTGACGTTGCGGTGCTGGGGTAGGGGATGATACTCGAGATGGCGTCTCCGGTGGAGGCGTTGAGACAGATGGTCGCCGGTTCTCAGAAGAACCGCCGCTTTCTGAAACTCGAGTGGTCCAGTAACCGACACCTGGGTTGCGCTGACGCTCTAGTAATGCTGCTGAAGATTGCACTTTACGCAACTCCTCACGGAGAGTCTGGCAAAGATATTCCCAGTCAGTACAAATAGTAAAACTCTTCTAGGAGTCTACCGACCTTGTTCGCCTGTTTTAGCTGCAATTCACGCGATTTGCTCTCTTCGATTTGTTTCTCAAGAACAAGGACCTTGACGTTGATCTCTTCTTCTTGTTCCTTCGAAGCTTTCTAACAAAATGATGAGCGTTTGAAGGCAAGCCCTAAGAAACTTTCGTATACACACCTGAAGTTCCTGGATCTGCTCGTGCAGAAGAGGAAGTTCAATCACTTGGCGTTGAAGTTTTTGGGTCGTTTCTTTGGCCTGGGCTAGATCTGCTTTGAGACCGGCAACCGCGTTCTCATCTGCCTCTCTATTTTTGGCAGCAGAACCAAGGATTCGCTTCACATCATCTAGATCCTTCACTTTCTCCTTCAATTTCTTGCTCCAGTCCGCTTCACCCTCCGCACGTTCTTTTTCCAAAATGGCAATATTCCTCTTCATCTCAGCCAGTTTTGCCTCGTACTTGGCTTCCTGTGGCAGAAACCATTCGCGCAACCTCGTCTGCAGAAGTGACGGGATCACGAGAGCGAGAATCGTGTTCGCGGAATAATTCTGAATACTCTTCTTTCAGAAGAGATAATCGGTCTGTAGATTCCCTCAACTGAAATTGGAATTCTGTGTTTTGATGTTGCAATGATTCGAGATGTGCCTGTGCAGATTCCAGTTCTGCCTGTCGAAGTTGCAGTTGATCAAAGAATGCGTTTTTATCTCGGGTGACGTTGTTCAGTGAATTCTCAAGAGTCGTGATTTGTGAGCTTTTGGCGCCAAGTTCTTTGGTGTGTGAGGCCTGGAGATATACATATCAATGAAAACCTGAATAAATTGAATATTGAGTATACTACCTTCGACGAAGCTAGATTAAGTTCGAATTGTCCTCGTAAAGCGCTTATTTCTTGTTCGTATCGCTCCTTCGTGCTTGCCATATCTCTTGAGAACTGTGCTTTCAGGTTCGCAATCGCTTCATCGTGCGCGGCATGTACGGTTTCTAGTTCTTGTTGAAAATTGAGCCGGTCAATTTGTTCTTTGTTCTTCTCGTTCTTTTCCTTCTCCTTGATGACCGAAATTTCTCTCAAAGCATCTTCCTTATCCTTTTCAGCCTTGACAAGTTTCTGCCTAACCGTTTTGAGCAGACTGATGGCCTTTACGCGCTTTTTCTTCCTCTTCCTTCGCCATGTTCTTGGCGCTTTCCACCTCCTTCTGGAGGCGGGCGAAGTCGTCCTTTTGCTTGTCCACAACTTCTTCTGCATGAGTCGTCGCTCTTTGCTCTGCTTGAAAGAGTGCTTCGGTTTCGTCCAGTTGGGTGCGCACTTTCTTGGCTTCATCTGTAAGAGAATGGGTTTCTAATCTTATGCATTTCGCGAACTTCTTCGAAACGTGCATCTTGCACTAAGTGAGGATGTCAGTAAGAGGAGGTGTCCAAGTAACTGATCTCACATTCAAGTTTTTGGTTTAAGCGCTTGAGTTCTTCTTGATACACCTATCCAATGAAGATCAGAATTGGAGATAATCACATTTAGACCTAGTACTTGCTTCATCTTTGATTTTGAGATTGCTAAAGAACTCACGAAGAGCATTCGCGTCATTTATACTTTCCAGAGGAGAAGACTCCTTCAAAACGGCGTCTGCGGCTAGTTTCTCAGCCTGAAGCCGCTTAAATGAGGCAGAAACGTCTACGAAATTTCAGCCATACATTTTCGGTCATACACAGTGAACCTCACCTAAGAAACGTTGTTCAATCAATACTAATCTAGCTTGTAAGCTCTCGACCTCGGCACTTCTATCAACAACTAGGGGCGTCGTTGGTAACTCTGGTAGGGACTCTGCTGCCACAATTTCTTCATTGAGTGATTCGTTAGGAATGCTATCATTGGACTCGGTTTGAGGAGAAGAAGTTGCAATTTCGGAAGGGGATTCAACTTCTGAGGGAGCAACAGATGTTGCAGGTGCTGATTCCGCGGTTCCAAGGTCGGCTTCGACTTCAGGTGTCAATTCTCCAGTCCCTGTGGGACTCAACTCGCCTGTTGATGTAGTCTCTGCAGTTATAGGTTTCGTTTCAACTGCACGGGTTGATTCTACACTATCTTCACGCTTTACCTCGACCGCAGATATCGATTCCGCAGTGCTTTCGTGCTTTGTCTCGGCTGCAGCCGTTAAATTTGCAGCGTTTTCAATGCTGGCCTCTGCAACAGGATTGGTGCCCTCTGTGGTGAGGATAGTCGCAGGCGTTGGTGGAATGCTATCGTCGACGTTGGTCTCGATAGTATCCGCTTTAGTCTCGATGCTAATTGCAGCCATCTTTTCTTCCTGCAAGTGCGTCCTAGGTTGTTCTATTTTTGTTATTCCCAAGGGATCGTTAGAGGCCTCGGGGACATTGAAATTAGTAGCGGGAGGTAATTCTGTTAACGGAGGGGTTTCAGTTGCCGCAGGTTGGTCGATACTGCTGGGCTTAGATTGAGTAGACACTTCTTCGACATCTGACGGAGGTTGAGCAATAGAGGCGTCCTTTTCTTCTAGCGATCCATCAACCAACTGAGTAAGTTGCTTTGTCGGTCTCAACTGCTGGAGTAACAGCAGGAGATCCAGCCGGTGGCGTCGACGCGGCGGATTGCTCAGGCTTCGGTTTGCGGTTTCTACCCATTGGAGAGGGAGAGGCGACGCGACTCGAGCGCTGCGGTGTAGATGATCCTGATGCGTCACCGATTGCAAATGTAGCACGTCGCAGCCGCTCCTCTAAATTCGACTTATGGACTCTTGCGGGTTCCGGTGAGCTTGCTTTGGGAGATGGGGTTGAAGCACCAGTACCGCTTCTTTGCGAGACTAGTGATTTACGCAACGAAGAGAGTGCGGATTCGGCTAGCTGGGTGGAGGAGAGTGGAGAAGTCGAACGTGTGGCTTGAATGTCGAGTGACTGTGAGCGGGAGGCGGGATGCTCGCCGGATGTGCTTTCAGGTGACGAGGCATCCAAGACTCGAATCGGTTGCTGTGCAAGCTGCTCCACGGCACTTCGAAGTTGACTAAACATGGTCTCTCAACACACTCTTTTCGAGAAACAAACAAGAAGACCAAGTACAGGAGAATGAGCGCGTTTGGTTGACACAAGCAGTCCGTTACCCTGAACATCATCTACTATTATAGCCGGGGTACTGACCCCATCATTATCATTTCTCACGTGTAACTTTACTAAATTGACTTGTCAAGTCTAAATATGCATTGCACAGTTTTTACAGTGTATAAAAAATAGATTAGCACAAAATGTTGGAAGAGAAATCACGTTGATGGCCCTTCTACCCTTGACTCAACTTCCTTCCCTTTGCCGTTGGCATTCAATGTAAATAGACTGGCTGTAGAAGAAGTAGATGTCGATATAGATGATTCAGTTCCACTAGGCTGAGGCGAAGCCGCTAGTTGCCAAGCTGGTATAGAGGGTCTCCCAAGAAGGGGTAATGGGGAAGCAGGCGTGCTAGAAACTGTTGGGGCTCGGCTGAGGAGCAGGGCTTTCAGAGATTTTAGTTCCTGTTGCAGCTCGGCCAGAGATTGGTTTTGTGACTCTTTATTCTTCTCTATCATCTAATGTCCAAGGTGGATCAGAAATTTGTACAAGAAAAGAAAAGAAATTCATACCTTGGGTAGCATTTCGCGAATATTGGTAACTTCTTCGCGTATTTCACGCATTTCATCACGCGTCTTCGTTTCGCCGTCTCTTAACTCCACTACAACTGACTTGACATCTTCGGTAGTCTGGTCAATCCTGTCTTTCTGCTCCTCAACCGCCGCCCTAACCGCTGCAGTTTCGCTCTGAATTTCTTTTAGTAGAGCTTCTGCTGCATCGAATTGTGCAGTAAGCGCGTCCCGATCTTCTTCATAAGCGGTCGATGTCGGAGGTTGAAGATGGGGAAGTAGATACTTCTGTTATAACAGTCAATGTGTGATACACACGGTATGAGCAATCACGCACTTGAAACAGTGATACAGCTCCATATGTAACAGTTCCAGAGACGACAGCAGTAATCTATATCTCGTTGAATTATACAAGCATGTGTTATTCACCGGGAGGACTCTTACGAAGTAATCTCTCCAGTCCCAACGCTGTCGTTGCACAGATGCGACAGTATATGGATTCGGAGCATAAGAATTTGCGTATGGAACGCGACTAGGGCTTGCAAAGGCTGCCTGTTTCATCGCAATGTCGATTTCCTGCGGTGAGAGCCCCTTTGCTTCCAAGAATTGTATTCTTTGGGTAACAGGCGATGCTTGGGTCTATAACAAGTGAATAAATATGTAACGAGAGAGGAATACATTTCACCTTTGGGTCTGCAAGAAAGACTACCGCATTATTTATGAGCTCTTGTCGATCTGGGGTAGACATAGCCGGAGGAAAGACAAGGGACGGAGAACCCTAACCATAGCTTCGGTGTCCGGTATGAAGCCGGAATTTGCCGTTCATATGCGAGGAAACAAAAATTGCAAACGAACACTCTCATTCGTCAGTTGACACCATGATATCGCTCACGTCGTGTAGAGCTGTTACTCGTGCTTTATCCTCTGCACGCTGTGAGATCTGGTGTCTACAAATAACTGAATAAAACTGACGTGGTTTCTAGCCTCACTCATTTCATCATGCGTCCGCCAACGCACCCCGTCGACTGTCAACACAGGTACGTGACGATGTATTCACGAGATAGATTGCCTGTTAATGAATCGTTGTTAGTCTCAAAAGAGGTTATGCTGAGCAATTCTCGCGAAGCAAACCCCACATGAACATTGGAACCATTGGTATGCTTCCCGGTTCGACCCATCGCCTCTTCTGCTGACTTTCGAATGTAAGGTCACGTTGATCACGGAAAAACTACTTTGACTGCTGCTATCACCAAAGTTCTTGCAGCCCAGGGAGGTGCCAAGTTCACGGACTACAACCAAATTGACAAGGCACCCCTGAAGAGAAGGCTCGCGGTATCACCATCAACTCTTCGCATGTTGAGTACGAGACTGCCGCCCGTCATTACGGCCATATTGATTGCCCAGGACACGCCGATTGCAAGTTATGTCCCTTCTTGACCTTCATATCATTCTAATTGCCGTTTACAGACATTAAGAACATGATTACTGGAGCTGCACAGATGGACGGTGCTATTATTGTTGTCTCTGCCATGGACGGTCAAATGCCCCAAACTCGTGAACATTTGCTCCTCGCTCGTCAAGTTGGTATCAAGAAACTCGTTGTCTTCATCAACAAGGTTGACCAAATCTCGGACCCTGAAATGCTCGAACTTGTCGACATGGAAATGCGCGAACTCTTGTCTACCTACGACTTCGACGGCGAGAACACACCCATCATTATGGGATCCGCCCTCGCCGCTCTTGAGGGACGCGACGACGAACGTGGCATGAACAAGGTTTTGGAACTTACCAAAGGCGTGTGATGAATGGCTTGACCAACCTGCCCGTATGCTGGCTACGACATTCGAGCTGAATGGAGAAACTCAATATTTACTTTACAGGTGACCTCGAGAAGCCTTTTCTTGATGCCCATCGAAGATGTTTTCTCTATCTCTGGTCGTGGAACTGTCGCAACTGGTCGTGTAAGCGTCATTGGTGTTCTTTTCGGAGGTTCTGTCATTTAATAATCTTTTTCAGGTTGAGCGTGGTGTCGCCAACAAAGGATCTGATGTTGAAATCATCGGCTTTGGTTCTAGCTTGAAAACTACCCTGACCGGCATTGGTCAGTGTTGTTTTTGTGCGATAGTTTTTCATACACATTAATCAGCTTCGTACATTAGAAATGTTCCACAAGGAGCTCGATCGTGTAGGCTTCTCTATTCTGGCTGACTTTCAAAATTGTCTCATTATATTCATAGGCTGAAGCCGGTGATAACATGGGCGCATTGCTCCGTGGTATCAAGCGTGAACAAATCCGTCGTGGACAAGTTCTTGCCGTTGCTGGATCCATCAAAGCTGCCAAGAAATTCAAGGCTCAACTCTATGTATGTCTAATACTACCAGACTTCCTACGTCATGCTCACTTTTCAATGTAGATCCTCACCAAGGACGAAGGTTTGTTCAGAAAAACCTTTGGTTATGCAGAACCGCTGTATTGACCAACTTTCCAGGTGGCCGTTACACTCCCTTCATGGCTAACTACAGGCCTCAGTGCTTCATCCGTACCGCCGATATCACTGCCTCGCTTACTTTCCCTGAAGGTACCCCTGATGCAGATGAGAAGATGGTACGGTCCACCTACAATACTACTTGCATTGTTTTTCTCACCTTTTTTAGGTCATGCCCGGTGACAACGTAGAGATGGTTTGCAACCTTGTCTTTGACGTTGCTCTCGAAGTCGGTACACGGTAAGTGGTAAAAATTTGCCTTTAAAGCACATGTTCTTACTTTACTTATCACAGATTCACCTTGCGCGAGGCTAACAAAACCAGTAAGTCTTTGTCCAATCTTGGGCGTTGATATGTTATTCTAATTCGTGTTATAGTTGGAACCGGTCTCGTTACCGAGATTCTCGAATATGCTTAAACATCAAAATGTGCAGCCTCCATTTAAATATTTGCAGCCCCCACTCCGTATTATAAATAACGTACTCGCTCCGAGTCGATGGCGCATTTTGAACCTGCTCTAACTGGGAGAGGATATCAATCCTTATAATTACTCACCCACCCCCATAATTATATAACCTTATGTATACCTCGACGATGCCTATAGTAACTGCAAAATGAACTAAATGAACTAAAAATTCTTGTGAAGTGCGCTGAAGTTATTCCACTTTGTTTCCCGAAGAGGGTTTGATGCAGTTACCGAACTGGGAATGAAAAAACCTTGGCCGGCTCGGTGATGCGACAACAACTTTCGTTTTAGTATCCCTTGAGCGCGACTCTTACCGACAATCCTCCTCCTGTTGCTGAACTTCTGGCAAAAGATGCAATCCAGTCTGCGTACTATGCTCCGCGCAAAAGCGTCATTAAAGCCTCTCAGGTTGAGCGCATTCCCCACCTCTCAGGCTTTCCGTGCAGGGGTTATGCACTCCCGAAATCTCCACAGTATGTGCAGAGTGTCCTATGATTTCTGAAGTTACCTCTCACTCGTTTATGCTCAGTCAAAAGTATACTGCCGAGCACGAAGTTGTGAACTTTGATGACGCGACTGGCGTTGGCGTCGTGTCCATCACAGACCACGCTCAATCAGTTCTCGGAGATGTCGTGTTTGTGGAGTTGCCTCAAGTTGGTACTTCTTTCACTCAAGGAGGTATGAAGTTGGTTTTTATGATGTTTTAATTTGTATTGACGAAGACCAGACCAACTTGGAGCCGTTGAAAGTGTGAAGGCTGCTTCGGATATCGTCAGTCTCCCTTTTGTTTAATATCACGCGCTACTTAGGGAGCATTTGCAGTATGCCCCTGTTTCCGGAACCGTTGAGGAGATTAATGAGGCTTTGTCCGGTCAACCGGGACTGCTTAACAAGTCGCCTGAAGATAAAGGTAAGCACCCGTGCAGCCAAAATTCTCAACGTGGACTGAGTACAGATAGGATGGCTTGTCAAAATCAAACTTTCCGATCCGTCCGAGGCAAGCCATTCTCCTCTTTCTGGTGTCCAACTTGCTGCTTAACCGTTCATTCTAGCTGGAGAAGTTGATGACCCACGACGAATACAAGCAAACATACGAGGATTGATTGCCTGTTTGAAGGGATTGTCGGCAACCGGAGCCGAATATAGACAGTTTTAGGTGTATAGATATAAGTTCAAGCGATGGTTGGATTCGTCATTCTATCTTTCATGTACTGCGTCTAAAGAATATAGCTGTGGTCAAGCTGATGGAGGTGGTGACGACTGAGGTTCGTATTGATATTTCTCTCCGCGAGCTTCCATTCTTTCTTTGGCTTCTTGGAGTGCCCATGTTTGCACACTGATGATTGTTCTGAGCAGAAGCTTCAGTAAGATTAATCATAGACACGTACCTGGTGTCAGGCTTGTAGTATAACATAACAGAGGCAAATGCCATGGTGCCGAACATTCCAATATACCACACGTTTTCCCAATCTTCTTTCACTCTTTTCTCTCCAGCTAGTGGGGGCTGTAATTAAAGATTAAGACACCATTATCTTGGCCGACATGAAGGATTACTGTCACCTTCTCCCCGAAAAGCCATCCAGAAGGTTCGTTGTATTGAGGAGCCTCATGAGATGCAAATCGCTTGCACTGTAAGCGAGACGAGCTTGCACGTAGTCCTCGTACCACAACCGAAGAGGATAGCATGTGCGCGAAAGGGATACCACGAAGAGGGTTAGGATGGTCGAAGTAGTTTAAATAGTAACAAATGTAGACTCTCCATGCTTCCCGGGCTCTGCCTAACGCCCTAGCCAAGCAACCCCAAACATCATGATGTCTCATTGAGAAACGCGACTCACTGCAGTGTTACTAAATTTAGAATTCAAGGAAAGCAATATAACAAAGAATGAACGCTCTCTACACTTTGATAGTCGGTCCAATGTTGCATAGATTAAATTTTAAAATCGATGAAATTACCAGTACTCATAAAGAACCGTCAGATACTTTTTGACAGAATTTCGTAATCGACAATTTCCTCCTCCCTCCTCCCTCATCATCATCACCCTCATCTTCACTGTCAACATAATTGGGTGAAGTGGGATCCGTAATAAAACTATCGCGGATAAATCAGCAACACATGCGTGCAGAAAGTACTAAACCATACCCAATGCCCCTGTAGAACGCTGTGGCCTTGACGTTGGCTGCAACGATGTTGGTGCTGGTTTCGACAAACCATAGCATGGCGAAGAATAAAGACGAACCTTTGAGCACAGTGAGCATAACTTTTTCATGTCATATTTTTGGCAAAGGATCCTTAGTTCGTTCAAAAGTCTTTACCCAGACCCACGCCTTGAGCCGAAGACGTCACCTGAATATCATAACTAAACATTCTTGAGGTTAGTAAGAAACATTCAAGTTGCCTCCGAGTAAATACTCCCCAGTATATAACATCTTCATCCTCTTCGACCTCAAAGCGAAACATTGTGAAGGCCAAAAATCACTAGTGCCTTTCTTGTAGACAAGAATAAATCGCGATAACGGATCGAAAAGTTCTTCACGCTTGGCTACGGGATCCCAACCAAAAGAAGAATTCTTGTAGCTGAAAAATAATTAGAGTCCAGTCATTTCACGTAGAATACTGCGAACGTACAAGTTGTACATATTCCCCTCGAACACGACCCATATCGAGTCTCGTTGACTTTGGTCGAGATCGCTCGCGTAAACAACTTGGATAAGACACGAACTACACGGCAAGAGTGAATATTTGTCTTATGGTGACGGACATGTCCATACAGCGAAGGAAGGTCGTAGGAGGTGCTAATTGCGCCTGCAAGAGTGGAAGAGGAAGCCTGATAGACGCGCCGAAGTCAAAAGTGAACTGACCCGTCAACATAGCAACAAATAGGCATCAATACGTACCTTGTTGGCAATATTCACTGCTGGTGACGAAGTGAACATATCAAATGAGAAAATTAGGATTTCAGATGCTATGGGGTCGATATCCAACCATCGTGGATCATCACAAGAAAAGTGAGCGATATGGGTCCGGCTACTTTCTGACCCTGGCTTTAAAAGGCAATTTACGGCTTTCTAACTTTGGTGCACAGACTTGCTGGGTGGTCGGTCACTTTTGCCTCATCGTGTCCATTCTTCGTCTTTAACATACCGAAAACCTCATCATGAAGTTGGACGCTACAGACTTGCGATATGTTACTTCAGATGAATTTCGCGTTCTGACGGCTGTGGGTTCCCTTTGATCATACATTGTCAAATTTATCCAAATCCTTTCCAGGTAGAAATGGGCTCAAAGAACCACGAAGTTGTGCCATTGTCTTTAATCGTTCAGATCTCTGGTCTACGAAACGGTGGAATCAACAAACTTGTCGGATCGCTTGCGAAACGCAATCTGGTGTCAAGAGTACAGAACGCAAAATGTGATTCATTCTCCAACTGGTTTTTAAGACCTATATTTACCAGGAATACTCGTTTCAGATGATGGTTATCGTCTTACTTACGGCGGATACGACTTTCTCGCCATGAGGGCTTTATCCAAAAGGGATTCAATGCACTCTGTAGGCAATCAGATTGGCGTCGGCAAAGAATCAGGTAAGGTCCACCAGATCTTTTTGCCTTTTCTCCCAGCTCACAATCGTCTTAGATATCTACATTGTCGCAGATGCAGAGGGCAATGAGATGGTCCTTAAGCTTCACCGGCAAGTATACATATTCTTCGCAGAATCGAAGTTTTCAATTTGTTTTTTAGTCTGGGTCGCGTATCCTTCCGAGCGATCAAAGAAAAGAGAGATTATCTGGGGAAACGAAAGTCAGCATCGTGGCTGTATCTGTCGCGATTGGCGGCTCAAAAGAGTGGGAGTTCATGAAGGTAATTCCCATCTTGTTCTTCTTTCTTCACCAGCACTAATCAGCCATCTTAGATCCTCCACCAACACGACTTCCCAGTGCCTCGTCCTATTGATCAAGCAAGGCATACAATTCTCATGGAATTCATCGATGCATACCCACTGTAGGCATTCTCCGTCATAATTGGGCTGGGTCTTTATTTGTATCTCGTAGACGACAGGTATCAGAAGTTGAAAACCCTGGAAAGCTTTATTCGCAGTTGATGGACGTCATTGTTCGATTCGCACAAGCTGGTCTCATTCACGGAGATTACAACGAATTCAATATTCTTATCAAGCGCGATACTGGAGAACCCATTGTCATTGATTTCCCGCAGATGGTCAGCACATCCCACGAAAACGCTGAATGGCATGCTTGTTTTTTCTATCTCATGACGCACCTCTAACTGATAATTCAAGGTACTTCAATCGAGATGTCGAGTGCATTAGGACATTTTTCAAACGACGATTCCGTTATGAAAGTTCGCTTTATCCACGATTCAGAAAATCGGTCGAGGAATCTGGTAAGGGAAACTTCAAACTTGACGTTATGGTAGAGGCTAGTGGATTTGGACGAAAGGAAATGAAAATATTAGCGGAGGTGAGTTTTGGTTTTGTAAATTCCTAACTATCTGCTAATTCTATCTGAAAGTATATGGAAGCCGTTAGACAAGAAGAAGGTGACCATGAGAGTAGCGGTTTCGATGAAGAAGAGCTGGACGAAGAAGATGGAAGCGAGTCAGCAGATGAAGAGACGGAAGACGCCATTAACCTCGACGAAAAGCGACAAAATTTGGATAATGATAGGCCAATCTCCAATGAAGCTGTTGAAGCATCATCTATCCCTCTTCATGAGCCATCCAGCTCGATGCCGCTTTCGCTTTCCGCTGATCCCAATACCCTCAAATTTGACGAGCTAGAAATATCAGACTTGTCGGATACGAGGTTGTCGCGATCCCCTCCACAATCCCGTCGAAATTTGCCTGTGGAAGAGGACAGTTCTGAAGAAGAAGAAGAAGGAACAGGACAGAAAGGCGACATTAAATCGATAGTCGCTTCCGATATCACCAAAAAGCGCGCCCAACAGCAACGTAAATACCACTCCAAGAGATCGATACGCAGCGCAGGCCGTTCGCAAGGAAGCAAGGCAAAGCAGAGCACAAAAGTAAGGCTGGCAGACCATGGAGGCTTTTGGGGCTAAATATGCTTTACTTTTTATATTTGAAGACTACAGAGAATATGATTTTTGTTTTATGCGACTACATACAGTGTACACATATTTTGCATATCCCCGTCGTTCGGGCTGAATTGGCAATAATATTTCACGGTAATGACACGGCGGACATTCAAATGTCTAGTCGTGCCACCGGTTGGTGTGCACAGTCAGGCCAATTGTTGGGTACCAGCAAACCGTCACATACACTTGTCACGCCGATAAAAAACCTGCCGAGACGCTTCCGAGAAGGCTGCACGGTTGCATTTTGAAATGTGACAAGCCGGTTGTGACCTAAATATCGTTTTGACAGCTACACAATGACTATGCCGTGACTTCACTAATATGTGCACCGTGTGAAAGTAGCAGTACAGGGAGCCTTGTGCTTACTTCCAGCTTACTCAATTATTGTGAGAGACACATCTTCCTTTACCTTTTCCCCATTATCGCCTATACCTTGCTCTCATGGATAGAACAGATCTTGAGACCTACCAGGTCCAGCTTTCTCAGGTCGAAGTAGCTCTTTCTGCGGATCCGACAAACACCGAACTTGCCTCATTGCGCGATGAGTTGAAGGAGCTAATTGAACTCACGCAGGCTGCTATAGCGCAAGCAGAAGCGGCTGCCTCGTCCTCTAAATCAGAAAGTCGGAAAGCTACATCCACACCAACTCATGCATGGTCAGCTGGAGACGACTGTCTGGCCAAGTACTCGGGCGACGGCGCTTGGTATCCTGCTCGAATTACGTCTGTCGGTGGAGCGACCGAAAATCGAGTTTATAGCATCGTATTCAAAGGGTACAACTCAACGGAACTTGTTAAGGCTAACGAAGTCAAACCACTACCTCCAAATTACGCAAACACGACTGCTCCGTCGGCGAACAAGCGCAAGCTGTCCAAAATAGAGGAGGAAGAAAAGGAAAAAAGAAAAAGAAGAACGAGAAAAAGCTGGAAAATAAAGCTGCCAAAGCGAAGGAACAAATGGCAAAGCAAGCAACATGGCAGAAGTTTGCGAAGAAATCAGAGAAGAAGGGCGTGCATCTCCCCGGTGTTGCGGGGACAAGCATCTTCAAGACACCAGACAACCCTCTCGGAAGAGGTATGCACCCTTTGCCCGATCGTTTAATTTGCTGTGACTAAGTTCAAATACCAGTCGGCGTCACCGGAAGTGGCAAGGGCATGACAGAAGTGGCTGGAAAGATCAAGCACAAATTTGAGACGCGGGACGATGACGGGCAATAGATATGTGCGTGTTCTCATCTTCTCTCAAATGATAACAAGTAACGAAATATCTCAATCCAGGTGTAAAATTTCGGACTGCTGTTGCATTGTTTGATATTATAATAACCAAATCTTCTTCAATCTCAGGCAAAATCTTCATCCTTGATCGCCTGTATCATTGATGATTTGTGGGGGCCGGTGATAGAATGAGTGTCTTTACTTTTGATAACTTTGCCGGTCAATATCTTATTTCTAACTTCTCTTCCCCGACGTTTGCTACGCCAATAAGGACCATCGCGAAAATCCTCGTTTAACAATCGTGCGCAGCCCGCCTAATATCGAACATCACTGCTGTACTTAACTCAATCCACTCATCAGTATCTCATCAACTATGCACCGAAGTACAAACTATTATATTGGTCAAGAATGTTTGTCAAAGGCGTGATTAACTAAGTAGAAAGTCTGATATCCATGTCATTCCACCAGAGTATGTGAGTCCACACTGGTATATTTTCATGGTCATACTCGTAAGTATATATATCTACCGTACAGCTTAAACTAACAACCAACCATCTTCTATGCACAGCTATATGTTCCCGCGTGGTTTATAGACGCCCCATCTATCATTGCTCGTTGCAGAAACAAAACAGGCTGCGCTCATGTCATCTACAACTCGTACGCAGCCATACATCTCGTTTCGTCAAACCCAACAATGAGGCAGTGCATCGCTCTTAGCTATTGTAAGCGCCCGTTGAGGAGTTTGCATTATTTGTTAATTCTCTGTTGCAAGAATTGACGACACGGCAGCTGAAGTTTCCCTCCACCTTGCCAATACACTCGTCGATTTGACTGTGATAGTATGCCTTGCCCACTAAGGCTCGGATGGATAATTGGAATCCTGCAAGACGCGATCGAGTATGGGGGTCCGAGGCCCGAAATATCCCTTTTCTTTTTCTTTGATCATGTTTGATGGCATCTTGTTATGTGAGAGACGGCTCTTAAAAAGTTTTGACACTGGATAAATCTATTGAGAAACCCCGATTTCCAACGGCTCTTTATTCCGAAACCCAGCCTGGCAAGCTTGCCAACTGTGGACGCACGTGCACAGAGAAAGTTATGCCGAGTTTTGGCAGAGTCTTGGCCGAGTCCTGTCCGAGTCGACTCTTGTCGTCGTTGTTTACAACTTCAGAAAAACATGTCTACAAGCTCACCATAAGAGACAAGTTTGATTATGACAGCACACTATTTTTGATAAAATATTGACACAATATCTGATCACTTATGGTACATTTTAATGATTTTGAGCCTGGTATGTTCCGCTTTATAAAGCTTACCTCTATATTGTCCTTCAAAGACTCATTAAATGACCACCATGGGCTAGTCATGCTATTGATAGAGAGTATCTTGCAGGCATTCCGTGAGCGAGATAGGGAAAGGCGGGATCCCCTGTTTTCCTGATTGGACCGGTGGCGATCACTTTCGGCCGGGCATCACCAGTCTTTGCCGGACCACGTGAATACTTAGAAAAGTTCAACTCTTCAAACTGACTGACAACTTTGTGGGGTTTCTCAAGAGATTTATCCGATTTTACTATATGAGATATATCTATAAACGAGATTTTCGAGATTTAGCTTTTTTGACCGACGCCAATATTTTTGGACCTCATATGCTTAGAGCAAGGATTATGAGAAATTGGCTCATGAAAATCGATTACTTATAAGTGGTATATTCTAGAAGCCCTAATGGTCCTGCATCTATTTAGACGCTGTCTGAGGTTGAACTAACTTTTTAAAAACGGATGCCTATGCTTGTCCGCAACTATAGAGGGTTCAAAACCACGGGGGTAGTCCCAATATGGGAGGAGCGGGATAGGACAGAACTTAACCATCTAGCACTTGGGTAGCCTCGTGACCGGCCCTTCTAAAGAGGAAACAAGAACGCGAAGCGTTTCCTCGATAGAGGGCCTGGTGAAACTGAGTTTGAATTAGTAGGGAATTCGCTACGATCGAAATTGTACTCGGCGATCTCGCGGCATCGCTCGTCGTTTCCTTATGCAGATGATTGGATCAATTCTAATTTTAGGCTACATCTCTTCAGTATACCAGCTCAATGTCTTCCACGTCCGTTGATCATGTACCAACTCTGGACGAAATGCTGGATTTTTTCCAGACGGCTTCCTGTACCAATATCTCTGGCCAGTCATGAGGTATCGAGGGCACAGCAAACATGTCTCCGTGCACAGGCCTGTGATGATGGCTGAAGTTTGCGTCCATTATCAAAGAATCAGGTGTTTTAGGGGTCATTTAAACCGTGAGGTGCTGAGTATGTGGGCCAGGCCGGTTGAAAATTTTCCCATCGTCTGTTAGGGACAGTTTTAAGAACAGGAGGGGCTGTTTCTTTCATCTAGCATTTCGTTCTGTTGCTTTGCTGCTGGACATAATAAAGGACAGCTGAGTATTGTACCTGCTGGAGCTCAAGTTTTCATTTTGCTGAGCATACTAAGGTTGAGAAGAGAATGAGGCAGGCTGATATATTGCAGAATAGTAGATATATTGAAGCGAGCAAGAGGGCGAAGGTAAGTACTTAGTAAGGTATCGACATCGCGCGTTCCAAAAATAAACTCATGATGTCAAAATTGATCCAATCATCTGTATAAGGAAACGACGAGCAATGCCGCGAGATCGCCGAGTACAATTTCGATCGTAGCGAATTCCCTACTAATTCAAACTCAGTTTTACCGGTCCCTCTATCGAGGAAACCCTCTGGGTTCTTGTTTCCTCTTTAGGAAGGGACCGGTCACCGGTCTAGCACTTGGGAAGCCCCAAAGAATTCCATGGATGTGACTATGGTGGAAACGAGGACTCGGCTCTGCACATTCGCAGAGTCAACTCCTTCCTTCCAACTTAGGCAGTATACTTGACCGATTCGCCAGGGTGCACTATGACTTTCCAGACCTAAAGTGCTTTGTCCGCGTGCTCTGCCTTGTCGCGCATAAAATACATCAGCTAGAATTTATCAATAGCCAACTTGCAGACTGTGAGCACTGTAAATATCCGGTGTTGTACCTTGGTGGTATGTAAAATATCTTGGACAGCTAACGGTAAAGAACACCAAAGTCCGCAGTGGTTAAAATACTATGGGTCGTGGCTGATGCAATTATCAAATTTCGCAACTCAACTTCGAGTAAACCTTTTGTAAATCTTCATTCTAAAATTAGAAACCATGTGGGTAGCAAGTGATTAGTAACAGAATAAGTCTGGTGTTGAAAAACTTCGTACTGTACGTTCAAGCTCGAGGAGCTTTAGTTTCCATATCGAAGCATCGTGCTGGAGACCTGAGACCATTGACTTCCGAAGGAGGTGAAAGATTAATGGACATGTAGTGACCGCAGACGAGCAATAAGCACTTACTTTCGCAGTTTTTGAATTGAGCCCTTTGAAGGGTTCGAGATCTTCGAAGCGTACCGGCCAGAAGCCTAGACTAATATGGAGCAAGAAGAAAGTGAATAATATGGGTGACCGGTGAGCAAGATGTGATCCTTACGCTAGAAGGTTTTCATGCAGGCGGTCGACGTGAGCTTCTAAGCTTGAGATATAAATGGTGCGCCGCTGAGGTGCGGCGAGCGTTGATCTAGTAAGAAAGAAACAATTTCATTGGCCAAAAGTAAATAAATCAAGAATGATACATGGACCCACAATTCATATGGATTGAAAATGGATTTCTCGAGAGCGTGGTTCCAAATTTTACGGCGCTTGACTTCATCCTTCTTTGCGAATATACGTGCGTATGGGTGGGCGATCTGGAATTTTTGGAGCATGGCGCTGACGATTTTTCAGCACGTGGTTTCGAAAGCCGGGGAGCCGAGTCGTTCAACACGGGGAAATTGTACGGAGTCGGGTGGGGATGTGGGGTGAAAGGCTGGTTTTGAAATGTGGCGCACTGGCAGCCCCCGGAATGATCGGGGCAATAAAATTCTCTGATAATGACGCCTCTTGACATTGCGAAGGCGAGTATTGGGTGGGTGATGGGATTGGGGAATTAGACTCGGACGTGAATTGGCTGGAAGAAGGAGATGTAGTCTGGGAGTACTGGATACTAGGTATTAATATAGGAGGGTATGGGGTATTGTAATACCATGATTGAGAGATTTTTGCGATTGAGCCATCTGGTATAACTACAGGGAAGCAAATGGGGAGCGGAAGTGAGCCTGAGGTCGTGAAAAAGGGGTTGGATATCTTATACTCGTTCGGTGTGATCGGCGATTTGGAGAGGAAGCGCGGAGGGTTCTGAAGGCACGGAGTAGGACCGAATTGAATTTCTATAACTGTAGAGATCTGTGGTGGACCACAGACGAGGGAGACCTTTGTACGTATCCCTGTCGCCTATTCTCTATCCGCTCTCACAGATTCAGGCTGGATCTCGTAAACTATCTCTTATTGACACTCGATCTTAGATCTTGAAAAAATGACGACTTCTAATTGGCTACTATTGGCTATTCATATTTCATTGGCGGACCGTTGTGTAAGTATGTCGACAGCCAAAACAAACGAAACCATCCGCGATCCTCCGCCTGTGAATTTGTTATCTTTTTGGGTGGTCTTAAGCATAGGTGCTTAGAAATTAAGGTATGCAGAGTCGTTGAAGTCAATTCTACAATTCTCCAAAGGACAAATGAGATTCCAACGTAGATCTTGCTCCAGTGTTGCCGAGATGTCAAAACAGGCGAACAGGCACCGACGCTGCGTCTTCAGCTCTTCTCAACACAAATAAAAGGGAAAGGGAGTCCTCAGATTCCTTTCGCTTCCTCTCCAACCCTTCTTGCGTTGAAACCGTGGGACGCGTCGAATAGTAGCACAAATGAGTGCAAATTCAAGCGCGGATACTACCAGATTTAATCGTTCTTCTTATCCTTTTCCAGATGGCTGTCCAGATCGACACCGACATCCCGTTCCCGTTATTTCTTTTAAAACCTTGAACGTCCGAGAGCAGAGCGGTGCATTCAATCCAATGGACGAATTATCCCTCAACTACAGCTACCTCAGCTTGAACGACCTCCCGTTCATTGTTCCTGACCCCCAATTTAGCGCTGAGGTAAATACATGATTATTTGATCATTTTATTCCTTACTGACTATGTTTTTTCGACCTATGATTTCTCCAATAGCCCCAGACTATAGAGGAGTCTCTCGATCTACCGCTTCATGCACCAGTACCATTTTCAGGTCACGGGCCTGCGTTCATGGACCCCAATTACATCTATCACGACTCAACTTGTCAGACTCCGGAAATATTCTATATGCAGAACGGTCACTTTTACGAGACACAAGACTCCTCCGTAGGAAAAGAGAACTACAACGCTACTAACTACCAGGTCGAGCAGGATATCTCTAACATGCTTTGGGACGCTGGTCATTTTGACGCCGGCGTGACCTCCGTCCAGTCAACCTTTCTTACTCCGAGCGCGCTTCGACTTGCTGAACTTGCGGTGAAGGGACAGGGACAAACTCCTGTCACTGAGAACAACTCTGGCGACGAAGAAGTTCGGGTCGAATCTGCAAGCAAGGCGCGTAGGCGTGCGATGGCGAAAAGTATTGGATTCACCCCAACAGACCCGTAGGTTATGGCGACGCTCATCAATTATGCCTTCACTCACAAGTTCATCTCAGTGATACCATATCCTCTCATGATAAGAAGCGCCACTACCTCGAGTGCCTCGAACAATATGTTATATATTTGCACGAACAATTCGAGCTCGTCGGTGCTAGGCCCGATCCCTTACAAAGAGTTGCCTCCTACAAAGGCCTAAGCAGCAAGTCAATCAGGGTGAGTGATATTTCATGACTTTGTAGGTAACGGAGCTTCAGCTGACTAGATACCTAGACGCTCTTGGTCCACATGGAAAATACAACGCGCAAACTGAATATTCGTACTCAAGCCGAGGAACAAAAAGTGAGCCTGGTAATTGACCTCCATGCTTGAGAGTTATTCATCGTTGCATATTATTTAGTATTTCAGATTAAGCAACGAAATAATGCAGCGAGAAAACGGTAGAATTTAGACTCTAGTATTGCTAATCAATGTATAATAAATAAGAAATACTTTTTTTTTAAAAATCTGGCGCTCTTAATTGGCTCTTAGACCAATCCAACTCAAGTTCACACAAACAATAATTGGGACCGGAATGCGAAATCTAGTTTTGTTCTGAGTAGATCTGATGTGTAACTGCCCTAGTACTGAGATGGTATTCGTATCTCTAAATTGAGACGTACAGTTTGCTATAGCCGTCGCAAAGGTGATAAATTGCTGTTGGCGCGCGACTATAAATAGATGAGGCTGCTTACATTAGACATGCTGCTTCCAAATAAGGAAGTGAAGGCTATTGATCGGGACTCTTCCGTTGAACATTGGCTCCGAGCCCGGCAATGGACCAGTGAGTGCCGCCAACTAACAAGGGTCCCTCTCTCTACTAGCGACCATCATATTACTTTCTCCAAGAGCGTCGCCAGCTTTTCAACTTCTTACTTCTTTATCTAGTGATTTCTGAATCTCTGCCACTACGGCTGTTTCACTTGTGCACTACCAAGATGTATCTCACGGACTTAACACGGAATTCTTTTGAGAGCGGCATATCCGCAACGAAGGTATGTAACATCATTTTCTGATCAACGTTCGAACGCTCGACTCATCATCGGGGGTCATCTCAGTGGCTTGGACTATGCAGGCTCCTGATCGCAAGAACACCACCCATTCAGCTGGAGAGCTCGGGCCAAGTGGCAACCACTCTTAGCAGTGACTACTGTCCTTTGAATCTTAGTGGTATAGGGTTTCAATTTTTATCTTTCTGACAGACTCCGTCCTCGTACTCTACCGCTCATACCCAGGAGATCCTGGCCTGCAAGATTATTTGAAAGCTGCGATTCAGGATGGCCTGCTACCGATATCTACATTTGTTGCTACCTTGCTTCAAGCCGCCCGGTCCACAGATCTGCATATTCCTGCTACATTGGACACCCTATGCCGGATTGCTCTGGATGCCCACTACTCTTCGGGGAAATCGCCCATTGGCTCCGTTGTCCCACTCAGCAATTCTCTAATTGAGACTATCAATACTTTGCAAGATGCCCTTGCATTGCTCCGAACAGCGTATTCACTCCCCATATCTCACTTTCATCAGCTCACAACTTCCGTGTCTGAACTTGTAGTGCTTCTGATGTCCTGCATCTCGGACCTGTCAGATATTTCGACTACTCAGGCAATGCATCTTTTGCAGAAGCAAACGACTTATTATCTCATTACCGCTTGTCACAAGACGTGCGTCAGGTCCTCGACGCATTCGTGTTATCCCTATCCCTCCTCATCGATGACGACGTCAAAGTTGCACGAGAAGATCAGCTATTGCATACAACACAGTTCACTTTGGTCAAAGGATGTATTGGGCCCAAGTTCGGAATCAGACATAATCACTTTGGGGCTGTTACTCAACTATATGGTAAGTTATAAACTAACTTCTCCCGCTCAAGAAGATGACAATTGACTGACTTCAACTTGCCGCGTGGAGATTACGAATAGGGCACACGAGTTCGGTGCGGGCGATAGCAAGAATGCGGTGGCGCTACTCGTTGCAAACTTCCGCTGGTCGTCTTGGACGCCGACCGTCTTTTATACGCAGCTCCTACTCTCCGCATTTACATGTCTCTCCCAGTCTGGGAGCAGCTCAAGCTTATGGAAGTCTTTCCTGGTCGGGCGTGTGAGTTTACCTTCTAGTCACTCTGTTTCAATGGTCTTGATTTAGCTCTATGCGTACGGGGTATGCATTCTACAGCTTCCAGTGCTTCTCAGCTCTTTCACCGAGATCGTCAAAGGTGAAACCAGTTCAAACACCGATCTGGTACTGTTTTATGATTGCATGTTCTTTTTCCTCTGCTCACATATGGTGCCATAGAGTGGCGCACTCCTTGCAGGTTTGACAGCTCTTTCAAAGAAGCGATATCCTGCTAGCTCCAGGCAGCCAGACGATCTCAAAAGACGCCACATCTGAGACCCCTGAAGACAATAGGTGAGCATAAAACTACATCAATCTAGGAAACCTTAAACGACTGATGAGGATAGTAGCACTTTCGCTCGGGAATTTCTTCAACAACTTATAAAATACAATCTACTGTCACCGCAACATGCCGCGCAGCTCGACCCCATGGTGTCTAACGAGGTGCCACCGAAATGGCATGTAGAAGCCCACGATCTGGGCCTTGACCTAGCTGTGAGATTTTTTTGCTTTGCTTGTCTGTGCTTGCTTGTTGTAGGCTCATCTCCGTCGCCGTTGAAGGCCTATTTGGAATCGAAACTATTACAAGATAACGGCAACGATAACGAAGCTCAAATTTGGATAGATATGATTGTAAGAGATGCCGGAAGCCATAGCATATTCTCCAGTCATGTTCTCAAGGTAAGATCTGTTTGAATACATATCATCCACCCTAGATTAATCTTATTGCGAATAGCGGTTCGCGACGTTAGGCATTTCTCTTGATGTAGATGCCTTGGGTCAGATTTGCAAAATCTTACATGCCAATGAAAATATACTAGATATCGTGGCACTTCACGAACCGATAGCCGACCTTATATTCTACTCAGCGGTGCTGTTGGAAGATTACGACTGCGAAACCGTTGGTATGTTTTCATTCATCGGCTTCCTCGTTTCCGGCTTAATTTTGTCCGACAGGTGACCCCCAGACCGCTGTCAGTCATCTCGGGAACATTGTGTTGTTTGTTCAATACGCATCCACACGGTTCAAGGTCGCTCCTTCACTATCTATACTCAATTTGAACATTAGAGTTCTGACGATTAAATTTCTAGTTCGAAAACAGGGATATGACTAAGAACAATCGCACGGTTGCTCTAGGGTATCTTGTTGACACTGATTGGACCACTAGATTCCCAGACCGTACTCCAGAAGAGATAAAAGCCTTGTTCTCTTGGTACGGTAATCTTTTCAGTAAAGATAGCGAAGGAATAGAAGATAACATGCTTCGGTGAGGCACCTTATAATTGAGCTGCCGGAAGATAACAATACTTATATCGTCATTTAGGTCAACGAAACCGAAAACACTCCTTCAAATCACACCTGCTTTATTCCCGCACGTAACAACGTCATGGCAATCAAAAAGTTAGAAACTGAGGTTGTCATGAACGGTATCTCATACTTCAATGGCCCTTTGTTAAATTGGACGCTGGTGGGTACTATCAAAGCCCTTGTCAAGGAAATCCAAGTCAGGCAGTAAGGCTTCAATGTTTTCGGGTTGGAAAAGATCGCTAAATCAGTTTCAAACAGATTTATAGCACCTCTTCATTACGAGATAATCCAAGCTCTGGTTCAATCTCCAACCTGTCCCAAATGCGTCTTAGTTATTTGCGCTCCATACGTCATGGTCCTTCTTTCAGACAAAAGACAGCCCCCGGTCCCTCCATCCTTCAACATTCCCGCTATACGGAAAACCCTCGCAGATGCGATCGGTTTAACAGGCGGCGGCGGTAGGTCGGCAAATCTGATGCCCGTTCTATCTGGTGCCCTTAGTTGACTTGAATACTTATCGAAAATCGTTGTAGATTCCCTGATGGCCAATTTCTCGGGTGGACTGTTCTGGTACTCGCAGGTGCAGCAGACCCTTCAAAAGTCTTTCCATGGCGCGATCACACAAGACTGCATTTTTAGACATCAGAAGATGTCTGAAAACGATTCCTCCAATCAAATTCTTGCAACTGCTGTGGACAGAGTTGGTAGCGGCAGCTAGTCAAAGGGAGCTTGAAGCCTGCCGACGAGTCGCTACGTTTGTGCTCGCGAGCCCACAGGGCGCGACTATACCGCCACTGTTGCCCATATTCCTGCACGTTGTTCTGCCGTCCCTTATTGCCTCTGCCGACATGCAACAGCATCCCGAACAGACTATCATCGTGGAACTTATGGTGGCGATCATCTCCTCAGTTCTCAACGCGGCGATGCAATTAGAGTTTTCCATGAGAACCGTATCTGGGGCAGTGGAAGATCATTTGGTATTGGGAGAATCCAGCACGGCGATGGCCCGTCGATTAGCAGCTGATCTGCGTCGCAGCCGCAGCAGTCATGTCAGCCGCAGCATTCTCCAGCGCTTATCTTCATCACAGGTATTTGTAGGCAGTTTTCCGGCCTTCATAAGCGAAGGGACATAATGTAATTACAAAAGAATGTGTTATACTAATGTAGGGTGAATATATTACGTCCTTTTATCGTATAACAACAAACAAGGTTTAGACATCGACAATCGGTGCTGGTGGGGCTGTATAGGCGTTGGAAAAAATTAGACGCTTTTAGGTAATTGATCAACATAAACTTACGACAACATGCATTCTCTGCCGGGTCGCAGAATTGGTCAGGTGGACATAAGATAAGACACGACGTCTCCCCGGTCGTCTGTCAAAAGATGAGTGGGGGTTCCATAATACCGACAAAACTGATAAGATTACCTTAAGGTGTTCGTCTGGGATTGTGGTATTTGGATGATAGTATTCAGGCTGTATGGTACAGGAGTGGATACCGAGATGATGGAGGACCTTTCTAATCTTAGCGGCGACGGGCATAAAATCATGGTTTCTTGACGCGAGAACATGTACAGATGCGACTAGTTTGCTTTCAGACAGTTGCCAAACATGCAACTCATGAAGCGAAAGAACGCCGTCGACGTTCAAAATGGAGTTCTTGACTTCTTCCAGAGATACGGTAGAAGGAACCCCTTGCAGCAATATAAACGATGTGCTTCGAACTGTTTGACGCAAGAAAAACAGGGTCAGAAAAAATAAAGTTCGATCTTGACCGGCATTATGAGACGCACCTAGTGGGAGAGCACTCGAAAAAATGATCATGGTGATCACCAGACTAATGACTGGATCGCAGTAATATTTGTATTGCCAGGTGGTGAGCCAGATGATTAGACCTGTTGCAATGACTCCCACATTTCCCAAGGCATCCCCGAGAACGTGTAGAAGCAGGGCGCGCATGTTCATAGAACCATGAGAGTGCCCGTGTCCATGTGAGTGCCCATGTGAATCTGGGGAATGTTCAAGAGGATCATGCAGGAGGGGGTTCCCTCACTTGAAAATTCTACTGGTGACCCCATAGTGGCACCGGGTGTGATTGGTGTAGCTTGGGAAACGATGGGCGATGTCACAGAAGTATCGAAAGAGAGTCGATGGGTATAACTGCCACTGTGGCGGGCAGGGGACGGTGATCGAGCCGACGCGATTTCATTGGCGGTCTGCACCAGAGATGCGCGAGTTGCAGCGGGATGACCGTATATGGAAGAAAATGAATCAGATGGAGAATGAACGCGGTTGATCGTGCGGGAGCGGGAAGATGATCGACCGCGTGTCGGGATCGACTGTTTTGCAGTCGGAGTAGTATCTCCTCTGACTGTGTTCTCCACGCTATGAGTACTAACGGCACTGGAAGAAGACCCTGAGGATACAGTTTCAGGATTTGTGTGAGCATGTGAATGGCCATGGCCGTGCTCTATAGATAGATCTGTAAGTATTAAACATATGGGAACCACATTGTCTTTGCAAGCTTACCATGGAAAAGGAATAATCCAACGACATTCGAGGCCAATCCTAATGATCCCACGATGACGACAAGTTTAGGATTGGATATATCTATACCGCACGCGTCAGCGGAAGTGACTGACCGGGTAAAAGACAGCTACGCACCGGGTGAGGAAAAAATCTGCCGACAGCCTCTAACGATATGGAAAAACAGAGGGCGAGAAGAAAGACACCATTGATGAGTGCCGCGAGGATTTCAGCTCTATGCCATCCATATGAATATCGAGAGTCAGAAGAACTTCCGTTGGTAAGCTGTTGGATATGAATGTAAAGAGAGAGAAAGGAATCAGGGAGTTTCAAGCACCTTGATGGCATAGAGAGCAACGATCAAGCTCATAACATCACTGTGCAATGAAAAGACATTGAACTAGCAGGTTCACGATATAGAACAGTCGAGACGTACTTGAGCATATGAAAACTGTCCGCTACCAGAGCAAGGGAGCCAACGGCGTATCCTGTATGATTCCATATGCATAAGCACGACAAGGCGGCGAGGAACTGGCATGGCTACGAGCACATACCAACAATAAGCTCTACGAGGAAAAAGCATACATCTATAATCAAAAGTAGGATAATCCGTGAAGAGCGTGATAACGCCATGGTGGTGAGAGGAAAAGTGTGCCCGGACTCAAAGAAGAGCCACACTGTTCTGGAGCCATAGTGGCCTAGCACATGATTATTAAGCAGCTCATGTTATCTCCTCAGCAAGCACCCATACGAATCACATTGCGCCATACAGTATGATAGGATCCATAAACCATGCATTTACAACAATAACCATGCACATCCATGGTCGTTACCAGCGCGTTACCGTACGTAGGCTAAGTAATTACTGGGATAGGATGAGGGAATCTCAATTGTTTGTGCGTATTGTGCAAAGACCTGTTGTTTTTTGGATCTTAGCTGTAGAGTAGCTTCGAGTTCATTATCGTTCTCATTCTCCAAAAAATGGCTGCAACATCTATGGCGGCAGCTCTGGCTGCCTCCTTCCAGCTCCCTCCACCGTCTCAGCAGCACCTGCCCCCACCTATGAGGCTATTCCTGCCTCCATGGCAAAGGTTATTGATATTGAAGCCGACATCCCACTCACCTGCGTGCAACTCGATGGATTGGTACATTTCACACTGAGTCTCCCTGTTCTCATTTCTCACTCGCAAATGACCCCACAGGTCGTAACAAAAATTATAAAACATGCACGAGAAGCCTTTTCCTCCACAGCTCATGGTTTATTGTTAGGCCTTGATCTCGATGGCATTCTCGAAGTGTCCAACTCGTTCCCACTACCCCACCATGCTGGCGACGAGGATGAAAAGTCTGCAAAGGCCAGTGGTGTGTATGCAATTCATACATACTCAGAGTACAATCTCATTGAAAACATACAGCCCGTCATCAGGCATCTATGCTCCGTTCGCTCAAGGAGGTCCAAGCTGATGACAGCGTTATTGGTTTCTACCAAGCTACAACCCTCGGCGCGTTCTTTAATCAAACATTGGTAGACACCCAGGCTGTTCATCAGGAAAAACTCCGACACGGAGGCATTGTCATCGTCCATGGTTAGCACGTTGCACGCAATCCGAGGTCAAGCGGGGATGATGGGCTAAAATATTCTGCAGACCTTTCACAGACAGCACGGGGAAACGCATCGTTCCGAGCCTACCGGTTGACTGCAGCCTTTTTGGATGCTTACAAAAATCGAATTTTAGCACATCAAGGTGAGGACGATTTGGAGAACGCGTGTGGGCCTGCAGCTTACTAATGGGGTCTTGAACTAGTCTGATGAGCCACCGCCTAACGTTTTCATCGATACTGGAAGAAGTGCCCCTCAAAATCCGAACGAACCCTCTGCTGAGTGCATTCCTCGGAACGCTGACAGAATCGAGCAAAGGACCCCTTTCAAGCGCCGCTGGAGGGAGCACAGCAAGCTCAGGATTGGGCCCGTCGTTCTCGGTGCTTGATCTCGGAACAGGAGGAGTGACACGGAACCTGGAGCAAATCGTCGAAGCAGTGGACAACTATCGAACAGAGGAAGGTAATCTCTCGTATTTGAGCCGCCAAATTGCACGAGAACGTGCCAAGGCGGAGAACTACGTTGCGAAACGCAAAGAAGAGAACCTAGGACGGGTCGCGCAAGGCCTTGCACCGTTACCTGAGGAGGATGTATCACGACTGTTCAAAATCCCGGCAGAACCCAGCCGACTTGAAAGCTTACTGATACTTGGACAAATCGACGCGTATGGAAAGAGTCTTGCGGGGACTGCAAGCACGGGGCTAGTTAAGATGTATGCCACTCACGCAGGCTCTGAGATTTGATTAGAAGCTGTATGTAATTATTGATGATAATTTTTTGAATGTGCGCATGTTGGACACATGGCTTTGGCAACGGACCAAATAAGGAACAAACAACGGAGATGGGGAATGGAGCGAAATTGAAAAATTAAACTCGTTCTCGTTCCTCTTCTCCGTTTCTATAAGACGACTGCTGTTCACTCTTTACGCCGCACCTTCCCTAGCATGTCTTATTCGAACATCCTCGTTCTCTTTCTCTCCTTCGTCGTCGCTGCCAACGCCCTCGCCACTCCCAATGTCGTTCGCCATAACGCCCACCATCGCGCCATTGCCGCTCGCGTAGCCGTTCCAGAGCCCCTGGACATCCCGGCTCTGCCCCTCCAGAAACGCCAGAACAACAGGCGTTGTAAGCAGCGTTCTTCTGCTATCAACCCTCCTGTGTCTACGCCCGCTTCGGCTTCCGTGGCTCCCACAACCTCAAAGGTCGTTCAAGTTCCCGCGACCACAGTCATCCCGACTCCCTCGGTTGTCCCAGCCACCACCCCTAAGAAAGAGCCCACCACTCCCGCTCCCGCCCCCGTCCCGACCACAACCAAGGCTCCAGCTCCAGCTCCTGCCCCGACCACAACCAAGGCACCCGCACCCGTCGCCGGCGGTGGCAGCAACCTCCCAAGTTTCATGGTTGGCACCCAAACTGGGCAAGGAACATTTTATGCCAGTGCGTCCTCTGCATTTTGTAAACTTTTGAAACCCAACATTGACCACCTCTCTTAGCTGGTCTGGGCGCGTGCGGTATCACGAACAAGGATACCGACCATATCGCCGCTGTCTCCCATCTTCTCTTCGACACATTCCCGTACGTCATTTTTCGGTCATGTTGCGCCGTCATCGGAATGGTCTCTAACTCCAATCTCTCCATCAGTGGATACAATGGTGTGAACCCTAACAACAACCCGATGTGCGGTCGCACTGTTACAGCCACTTGCAAGTTCCCACTATATATTCTCTGTTGATTTTTATTAATAGCTATTATTTCTTTCAGACCAAGGCAAGAGTGTCGTCGTAGCTCTCACAGACAGATGTGTGGGTTGTGCCGTTACCGACCTCGACTTTTCACCTTCAGCGTTCGACCTGCTCTCCGATCCCTCTGTCGGTCGCATTTCTGGCATGACCTGGGTGTGGAACGACTAGATCGCTCTTTCACTCCGTCCAGTTTAACTGGGTCCCTTTTCTTTCCTTTCCTTTGACCATCATTTACTATTACCGCTTGTCGATGTGCGGACGCCCGCGGCGTCTTTTTTCCTTTTCTCGTCTTATTTGCAAGCCAACCCGACTCGGAAAAGGCTGGAAAGAAGCTTGTCTGCATCCATCGCTGCCCTCATATTGCTTTCCTTTATACTTAACTAGATATCGAGCTTGCTCGCCGCTTACCTATTTACGATACTTGCTTTGGCCATGTATGCTATTCTGACCCTTCTGCGTCTTGTTCCCGCAAGTCGGCCAAGACGTAGTGCGTATTGAAAGTGAAACAAATCGACAACTGTACTTGTTACGTTATGATTCTGAGAGATTATGCCAATCCGCTCAGGCCCCAGGGCTAATGTATCGGTAAACGTTTACTTCCTGGCACTTGCCTTTTCAAGAAAGGTTTCATTTTTTATTCATAGAAGAAAAGCTTAATATATGCATCCAATAACTCTGCTCATCTTCTCCGGAGACTGCTAACCCGACAGCCATTGAAAGACTCTCAAACTCGTGACCCTCCTGCTTGCCCAGAGCCATGATGGTGCCCACCACATCTAGCACGAGAAGACGCACGCGTGAGGTTGAAGAAGTCGGCAGTTTGTTGTATGGCCCTGGCAGAGCACCGCGACTTGGATGGTCCATGTGGAAGTAAGGAACGAGCCTTGATTGAAGTGAAGTGATTGTCTGTATGGTGTCAGTAAAGCGGACTTGGGAACAGGGGTAGAAATCCACCTCTATTTGCGCTGCTTTTGACCGGCGCTGAAGGACACGGAGAACAGCACGCAGGACAATCTAGGGGTGTAGTTGGTAAATCGGGGGTTTACATTTTGTTATGCAAGTTGATTGATACACTCACCTCGGTGCAAAGTAAGTTTGTA
>JAJIRX010001004.1:0-34151 GCA_023853785.1 Psilocybe azurescens
ACTCAACTTGTCAGACTCGGAAATATTCTATATGCAGAACGGTCACTTTTACGAGACACAAGACTCCTCCTTAGGAAAAGAGAACTACAACGCTACTAAATATCAGGTCGAGCAGGATATCTCTAACATGCTTTGGGACGCTGGTCATTTTGACGCCGGCGTGACCTCCGTCCAGTCAACTCTTTCTACTCCGAGCGCGCTTCGACTTGCTGAACTTGCGGTGAAGGGACAGGGACAAACTCCTGTCACTGAGAATAACTCTGGCGACGAAGAAGTTCGGGTCGAATCTGCAAGCAAGGCGCGTAGGCGTGCGATGGCGAAAAGTATTGGATTCACCCCAACAGACCCGTAGGTCATGGCGACGCTCATCAATTATGCCTTCACTCACAAGTTCATCTCAGTGATACCATATCCTCTCATGATAAGAAGCGCCACTACCTCGAGTGCCTCGAACAATATGTTATATATTTGCACGAACAATTCGAGCTCGTCGGTGCTAGGCCCGATCCCTTACAAAGAGTTGCCTCCTATAAAGGCCTAAGCAGCAAGTCAATCAGGGTGAGTGATATTTCATGACTTTGTAGGTAACGGAGCTTCAGCTGACTAGATACCTAGACGCTCTTGGTCCACATGGAAAATACAACGCGCAAACTGAATATTCGTACTCAAGCCGAGGAACAAAAAGTGAGCCTGGTAATTGACCTCCATGCTTGAGAGTTATTCATCGTTGCATATTATTTAGTATTTCAGATTAAGCAATGAAATAATGCAGCGAGAAAACGGTAGAATTTAGACTCTAGTATTGCTAATCAATGTATAATAAATAAGAAATACTTTTTTTTTTAAAAATCTGGCGCTCTTAATTGGCTCTTAGACCAATCCAACTCAAGTTCACACAAACAATAATTGGGACCGGAATGCGAAATCTAGTTTTGTTCTGAGTAGATCTGATGTGTAACTGCTCTAGTACTGAGATGGTATTCGTATCTCTAAATTGAGACGTACAGTTTGCTATAGCCGTCGCAAAGGTGATAAATTGCTGTTGGCGCGCGACTATAAATAGATGAGGCTGCTTACATTAGACATGCTGCTTCCAAATAAGGAAGTGAAGGCTATTGATCGGGACTCTTGCGTTGAACATTGGCTCCGAGCCCGGCAATGGACCAGTGAGTGCCGCCAACTAACAAGGCTCTCTCTACTAGCGACCATCATATTACTTTCTCCAAGAGCGTCGCCAGCTTTTCAACTTCTTACTTCTTCATCTAGTGGTTTCTGAATCTCTGCCACTACGGCTGTTTCACTTGTGCACTACCAAGATGTATCTCACGGACTTAACACGGAATTCTTTTGAGAGCGGCATATCCGCAACGAAGGTATGTAACATCATTTTCTGATCAACGTTCGAACGCTCGACTCATCATCGGGGGTCATCTCAGTGGCTTGGACTATGCAGGCTCCTGATCGCAAGAACACCACCCATTCAGCTGGAGAGCTCGGGCCAAGTGGCAACCACTCTTAGCAGTGACTACTGTCCTTTGAATCTTAGTGGTATAGGGTTTCAATTTTTATCTTTCTGACAGACTCCGTCCTCGTACTCTACCGCTCATACCCAGGAGATCCTGGCCTGCAAGATTATTTGAAAGCTGCGATTCAGGATGGCCTGCTACCGATATCTACATTTGTTGCTACCTTGCTTCAAGCCGCCCGGTCCACAGATCTGCATATTCCTGCTACATTGGACACCCTATGCCGGATTGCTCTGGATGCCCACTACTCTTCGGGGAAATCGCCCATTGGCTCCGTTGTCCCACTCAGCAATTCTCTAATTGAGACTATCAATACTTTGCAAGATGCCCTTGCATTGCTCCGAACAGCGTATTCACTCCCCATATCTCACTTTCATCAGCTCACAACTTCCGTGTCTGAACTTGTAGTGCTTCTGATGTCCTGCATCTCGGACCTGTCAGATATTTCGACTACTCAGGCAATGCATCTTTTGCAGAAGCAAACGACTTATTATCTCATTACCGCTTGTCACAAGACGTGCGTCAGGTCCTCGACGCATTCGTGTTATCCCTATCCCTCCTCATCGATGACGACGTCAAAGTTGCACGAGAAGATCAGCTATTGCATACAACACAGTTCACTTTGGTCAAAGGGGATGTATTGGGCCCAAGTTCGGAATCAGACATAATCACTTTGGGGCTGTTACTCAACTATATGGTAAGTTATAAACTAACTTCTCCCGCTCAAGAAGATGACAATTGACTGACTTCAACTTGCCGCGTGGAGATTACGAATAGGGCACACGAGTTCGGTGCGGGCGATAGCAAGAATGCGGTGGCGCTACTCGTTGCAAACTTCCGCTGGTCGTCTTGGACGCCGACCGTCTTTTATACGCAGCTCCTACTCTCCGCATTTACATGTCTCTCCCAGTCTGGGAGCAGCTCAAGCTTATGGAAGTCT
Source organism: Psilocybe azurescens (assembly GCA_023853785.1). NCBI lineage: Eukaryota > Fungi > Basidiomycota > Agaricomycetes > Agaricales > Agrocybaceae > Psilocybe > Psilocybe azurescens. The sequence continues at coordinate 2,467 of JAJIRX010001004.1, forward strand.
TTCCTGGTCGGGCGTGTGGAGTTTACCCTCTAGTCACTCTGTTTCAATGGTCTTGATTTAGCTCTATGCGTACGGGGTATGCATTCTACAGCTTCCAGTGCTTCTCAGCTCTTTCACCGGAGATCGCTCAAAGCTGAAAACCAGTCTCAAACACCGATCTGGTACTGTTTATGATTGCATGTTCTTTTCCTCTGCTCACATATGATGCCATAGAGTGGCGCACTCCTTGCAGGTTTGACAGCTCTTTTTCAAAGAAGCGATATCCTGCTAGCTCCAGGCAGCCAGACGATCTCAAAAGACGCCACATCTGAGACCCCTGAAGACAATAGGTGAGCATAAAACTACATCAATCTAGGAAACCTTAAACGACTGATGAGGATAGTAGCACTTTCGCTCGGGAATTTCTTCAACAACTTATAAAATACAATCTACTGTCACCGCAACATGCCGCGCAGCTCGACCCCATGGTGTCTAACGAGGTGCCACCGAAATGGCATGTAGAAGCCCACGATCTGGGCCTTGACCTAGCTGTGAGATTTTTTGCTTTGCTTGTCTGTGCTTGCTTGTTGTAGGCTCATCTCCGTCGCCGTTGAAGGCCTATTTGGAATCGAAACTATTACAAGATAACGGCAACGATAACGAAGCTCAAATTTGGATAGATATGATTGTAAGAGATGCCGGAAGCCATAGCATATTCTCCAGTCATGTTCTCAAGGTAAGATCTGTTTGAATACATATCATCCACCTAGATTAATCTTATTGCGAATAGCGGTTCGCGACGTTAGGCATTTCTCTTGATGTAGATGCCTTGGGTCAGATTTGCAAAATCTTACATGCCAATGAAAATATACTAGATATCGTGGCACTTCACGAACCGATAGCCGACCTTATATTCTACTCAGCGGTGCTGTTGGAAGATTACGACTGCGAAACCGTTGGTATGTTTTCATTCATCGGCTTCCTCGTTTCCGGCTTAATTTTGTCCGACAGGTGACCCCAGACCGCTGTCAGTCATCTCGGGAACATTGTGTTGTTTGTTCAATACGCATCCACACGGTTCAAGGTCGCTCCTTCACTATCTATACTCAATTTGAACATTAGAGTTCTGACGATTAAATTTCTAGTTCGAAAACAGGGATATGACTAAGAACAATCGCACGGTTGCTCTAGGGTATCTTGTTGACACTGATTGGACCACTAGATTCCCAGACCGTACTCCAGAAGAGATAAAAGCCTTGTTCTCTTGGTACGGTAATCTTTTCAGTAAAGATAGCGAAGGAATAGAAGATAACATGCTTCGGTGAGGCACCTTATAATTGAGCTGCCGGAAGATAACAATACTTATATCGTCATTTAGGTCAACGAAACCGAAAACACTCCTTCAAATCACACCTGCTTTATTCCCGCACGTAACAACGTCATGGCAATCAAAAAGTTAGAAACTGAGGTTGTCATGAACGGTATCTCATAACTTCAATGGCCCTTTGTTAAATTGGACGCTGGTGGGTACTATCAAAGCCCTTGTCAAGGAAATCCAAGTCAGGCAGTAAGGCTTCAATGTTTTCGGGTTGGAAAAGATCGCTAAATCAGTTTCAAACAGATTTATAGCACCTCTTCATTACGAGATAATCCAAGCTCTGGTTCAATCTCCAACCTGTCCCAAATGCGTCTTAGTTTATTTGCGCTCCATACGTCATGGTCCTTCTTTCAGACAAAAAGACAGCCCCGGTCCCTCCATCCTTCAACATTCCCGCTATACGGAAAACCCTCGCAGATGCGATCGGTTTAACAGGCGGCGGCGGTAGGTCGGCAAATCTGATGCCCGTTCTATCTGGTGCCCTTAGTTGACTTGAATACTTATCGAAAATCGTTGTAGATTCCCTGATGGCCAATTTCTCGGGTGGACTGTTCTGGTACTCGCAGGTGCAGCAGACCCTTCAAAAAGTCTTTTCCATGGCGCGATCACACAAGACTGCATTTTTAGACATCAGAAGATGTCTGAAAACGATTCCTCCAATCAAATTCTTGCAACTGCTGTGGACAGAGTTGGTAGCGGCAGCTAGTCAAAGGGAGCTTGAAGCCTGCCGACGAGTCGCTACGTTTGTGCTCGCGAGCCCACAGGGCGCGACTATACCGCCACTGTTGCCCATATTCCTGCACGTTGTTCTGCCGTCCCTTATTGCCTCTGCCGACATGCAACAGCATCCCGAACAGACTATCATCGTGGAACTTATGGTGGCGATCATCTCCTCAGTTCTCAACGCGGCGATGCAATTAGAGTTTTCCATGAGAACCGTATCTGGGGCAGTGGAAGATCATTTGGTATTGGGAGAATCCAGCACGGCGATGGCCCGTCGATTAGCAGCTGATCTGCGTCGCAGCCGCAGCAGTCATGTCAGCCGCAGCATTCTCCAGCGCTTATCTTCATCACAGGTATTTGTAGGCAGTTTTCCGGCCTTCATAAGCGAAGGGACATAATGTAATTACAAAAGAATGTGTTATACTAATGTAGGGTGAATATATTACGTCCTTTTATCGTATAACAACAAACAAGGTTTAGACATCGACAATCGGTGCTGGTGGGGCTGTATAGGCGTTGGAAAAATTAGACGCTTTTAGGTAATTGATCAACATAAACTTACGACAACATGCGTTCTCTGCCGGGTCGCAGAATTGGTCAGGTGGACATAAGATAAGACACGACGTCTCCCCGGTCGTCTGTCAAAAGATGAGTGGGGGTTCCATAATACCGACAAAACTGATAAGATTACCTTAAGGTGTTCGTCTGGGATTGTGGTATTTGGATGATAGTATTCAGGTTGTATGGTACAGGAGTGGATACCGAGATGATGGAGGACCTTTCTAATCTTAGCGGCGACGGGCATAAAATCATGGTTTCTTGACGCGAGAACATGTACAGATGCGACTAGTTTGCTTTCAGACAGTTGCCAAACATGCAACTCATGAAGCGAAAGAACACCGTCGACGTTCAAAATGGAGTTCTTGACTTCTTCCAGAGATACGGTAGAAGGAACCCCTTGCAGCAATATAAACGATGTGCTTCGAACTGTTTGACGCAAGAAAAACAGGGTCAGAAAAAATAAAGTTCGATCTTGACCGGCATTATGAGACGCACCTAGTGGGAGAGCACTCGAAAAAATGATCATGGTGATCACCAGACTAATGACTGGATCGCAGTAATATTTGTATTGCCAGGTGGTGAGCCAGATGATTAGACCTGTTGCAATGACTCCCACATTTCCCAAGGCATCCCCGAGAACGTGTAGAAGCAGGGCGCGCATGTTCATAGAACCATGAGAGTGCCCGTGTCCATGTGGAGTGCCCATGTGAATCTGGGGAATGTTCAAGAGGATCATGCAGGAGGGGGTTCCCTCACTTGAAAATTCTACTGGTGACCCCATAGTGGCACCGGGTGTGATTGGTGTAGCTTGGGAAACGATGGGCGATGTCACAGAAGTATCGAAAGAGAGTCGATGGGTATAACTGCCACTGTGGCGGGCAGGGGACGGTGATCGAGCCGACGCGATTTCATTGGCGGTCTGCACCAGAGATGCGCGAGTCGCAGCGGGATGACCGTATATGGAAGAAAATGAATCAGATGGAGAATGAACGCGGTTGATCGTGCGGGAGCGGGAAGATGATCGACCGCGTGTCGGGATCGACTGTTTTGCAGTCGGAGTAGTATCTCCTCTGACTGTGTTCTCCACGCTATGAGTACTAACGGCACTGGAAGAAGACCCTGAGGATACAGTTTCAGGATTTGTGTGAGCATGTGAATGGCCATGGCCGTGCTCTATAGATAGATCTGTAAGTATTAAACATATGGGAACCACATTGTCTTTGCAAGCTTACCATGGAAAAGGAATAATCCAACGACATTCGAGGCCAATCCTAATGATCCCACGATGACGACAAGTTTAGGATTGGATATATCTATACCGCACGCGTCAGCGGGAAGTGAATGACCGGGTAAAAGACAGCTACGCACCGGGTGAGGAAAAAATCTGCCGACAGCCTCTAACGATATGGAAAAACAGAGGGCGAGAAGAAAGACACCATTGATGAGTGCCGCGAGGATTTCAGCTCTATGCCATCCATATGAATATCGAGAGTCAGAAGAACTTCCGTTGGTAAGCTGTTGGATATGAATGTAAAGAGAGAGAAAGGAATCAGGGAGTTTCAAGCACCTTGATGGCATAGAGAGCAACGATCAAGCTCATAACATCACTGTGCAATGAAAAGACATTGAACTAGCAGGCTCACGATATAGAACAGTCGAGACGTACTTGAGCATATGAAAACTGTCCGCTACCAGAGCAAGGGAGCCAACGGCGTATCCTGTATGATTCCATATACATAAGCACGACAAGGCGGCGAGGAACTGGCATGGCTGCGAGCACATACCAACAATAAGCTCTACGAGGAAAAAGCATACATCGATAATCAAAAGTAGGATAATCCGTGAAGAGCGTGATAACGCCATGGTGGTGGAGAGGAAAAGTGTGCCCGGACTCAAAGAATAGCCACACTGTTCTGGAGCCATGGTGGCCTAGCACATGATTATTAAGCAGCTCATGTTATCTCCTCAGCAAGCACCCATACGAATCACATTGCGCCATACAGTATGATAGGATCCATAAACCATGCATTTACAACAATAACCATGCACATCCCGTCGTTACCAGCGCGTTACCGTACGTAGGCTAAGTAATTACTAGGATAGGATGAGGGAATCTTAATTGTTTGTGCGTATTGTGCAAAGACTTGTTATTTTTGGATCATAGCTGTAGAGTAGCTTCGAGTTCATTATCGTTCTCATTCTCCAAAAAATGGCTGCAACATCTATGGCGGCAGCTCTGGCTGCCTCCCTTCCAGCTCCCTCCGCCGTCTCAGCAGCACCTGCCCCCACCTATGAGGCTATTCCTGCCTCCATGGCAAAGGTTATTGATATTGAAGCCGACATCCCACTCACCTGCGTGCAACTCGATGGATTGGTACTTTTCACACTGAGTCTCCCTGTTCTCATTTCTCACTCGCAAATGACCCCCGCAGGTCGTAACAAAAATTATAAAACATGCACGAGAAGCCTTTTCCTCCACAGCTCATGGTTTATTGTTAGGCCTTGATCTCGATGGCATTCTCGAAGTGTCCAACTCGTTCCCACTACCCCACCATGCTGGCGACGAGGATGAAAAGTCTGCAAAGGCTAGTGGTGTGTATGCAATTCATACATACTCAGAGTACAATCTCATTGAAAACATACAGCCCGTCATCAGGCATCTATGCTCCGTTCGCTCAAGGAGGTCCAAGCTGATGACAGCGTTATTGGTTTCTACCAAGCTACAACCCTCGGCGCGTTCTTTAATCAAACATTGGTAGACACCCAGGCTGTTCATCAGGAAAAACTCCGACACGGAGGCATTGTCATTGTCCATGGTTAGCACGTTGCACGCAATCCGAGGTCAAGCGGGGATGATGGGCTAAAATATTCTGCAGACCTTTCACAGACAGCACGGGGAAACGCATCGTTCCGAGCCTACCGGTTGACTGCAGCCTTTTTGGATGCTTACAAAAATCGAATTTTAGCACATCAAGGTGAGGACGATTTGGAGAACGCGTGTGGGCCTGCAGCTTACTAATGGGGTCTTGAACTAGTCTGATGAGCCACCGCCTAACGTTTTCATCGATACTGGAAGAAGTGCCCCTCAAAATCCGAACGAACCCTCTGCTGAGTGCATTCCTCGGAACGCTGACAGAATCGAGCAAAGGACCCCTTTCAAGCGCCGCTGGAGGGAGCACAGCAAGCTCAGGATTGGGCCCGTCGTTCTCGGTGCTTGATCTCGGAACAGGAGGAGTGACACGGAACCTGGAGCAAATCGTCGAAGCAGTGGACAACTATCGAACAGAGGAAGGTAATCTCTCGTATTTGAGCCGCCAAATTGCACGAGAACGTGCCAAGGCGGAGAACTACGTTGCGAAACGCAAAGAAGAGAACCTAGGACGGGTCGCGCAAGGCCTTGCACCGTTACCTGAGGAGGATGTATCACGACTGTTCAAAATCCCGGCAGAACCCAGCCGACTTGAAAGCTTACTGATACTTGGACAAATCGACGCGTATGGAAAGAGTCTTGCGGGGACTGCAAGCACGGGGCTAGTTAAGATGTATGCCGCTCACGCAGGCTCTGAGATTTGATTAGAAGCTGTATGTAATTATTGATGATAATTTTTTGAATGTGCGCATGTTGGACACATGGCTTTGGCAACGGACCAAATAAGGAACAAACAACGGAGATGGGGAATGGAGCGAAATTGAAAAATTAAACTCGTTCTCGTTCCTCTTCTCCGTTTCTATAAGACGACTGCTGTTCACTCTTTACGCCGCACCTTCCCTAGCATGTCTTATTCGAACATCCTCGTTCTCTTTCTCTCCTTCGTCGTCGCTGCCAACGCCCTCGCCACTCCCAATGTCGTTCGCCATAACGCCCACCATCGCGCCATTGCCGCTCGCGTAGCCGTTCCAGAGCCCCTGGACATCCCGGCTCTGCCCCTCCAGAAACGCCAGAACAACAGGCGTTGTAAGCAGCGTTCTTCTGCTATCAACCCTCCTGTGTCTACGCCCGCTTCGGCTTCCGTGGCTCCCACAACCTCAAAGGTCGTTCAAGTTCCCGCGACCACAGTCATCCCGACTCCCTCGGTTGTCCCAGCCACCACCCCTAAGAAAGAGCCCACCACTCCCGCTCCCGCCCCCGTCCCGACCACAACCAAGGCTCCAGCTCCAGCTCCTGCCCCGACCACAACCAAGGCACCCGCACCCGTCGCCGGCGGTGGCAGCAACCTCCCAAGTTTCATGGTTGGCACCCAAACTGGGCAAGGAACATTTTATGCCAGTGCGTCCTCTGCATTTTGTAAACTTTTGAAACCCAACATTGACCACTCCTCTCTTAGCTGGTCTGGGCGCGTGCGGTATCACGAACAAGGATACCGACCATATCGCCGCTGTCTCCCATCTTCTCTTCGACACATTCCCGTACGTCATTTTTCGGTCATGTTGCGCCGTCATTAGAATGGTTCTAACTCCAATCTCTCCATCAGTGGATACAATGGTGTGAACCCTAACAACAACCCGATGTGCGGTCGCACTGTTACAGCCACTTGCAAGTTCCCACTATATATTCTCTGTTGATTTTTATTAATAGCTATTATTTCTTTCAGACCAAGGCAAGAGTGTCGTCGTAGCTCTCACAGACAGATGTGTGGGTTGTGCCGTTACCGACCTCGACTTTTCACCTTCAGCGTTCGACCTGCTCTCCGATCCCTCCGTCGGTCGCATTTCTGGCATGACTTGGGTGTGGAACGACTAGATCGCTCTTTCACTCCGTCCAGTTTAACTGGGTCCTTTTTCTTTCCTTTCCTTTGACCATCATTTACTATTACCGCTTGTCGATGTGCGACGCCCGCGGCGTCTCTTTTCCTTTTCTCGTCTTATTTGCAAGCCAACCCGACTCGGAAAAGGCTGGAAAGAAGCTTGTCTGCATCCATCGCTGCCCTCATATTGCTTTCCTTTTTATACTTAACTAGATATCGAGCTTGCTCGCCGCTTACCTATTTACGATACTTGCTTTGGCCATGTATGCTATTCTGACCCTTCTGCGTCTTGTTCCCGCAAGTCGGCCAAGACGTAGTGCGTATTGAAAGTGAAACAAATCGACAACTGTACTTGTTACGTTATGATTCTGAGAGATTATGCCAATCCGCTCAGGCCCCAGGGCTAATGTATCGGTAAACGTTTACTTCCTGGCACTTGCCTTTTCAAGAAAGGTTTCATTTTTTATTCATAGAAGAAAAGCTTAATATATGCATCCAATAACTCTGCTCATCTTCTCCGGAGACTGCTAACCCGACAGCCATTGAAAGACTCTCAAACTCGTGACCCTCCTGCTTGCCCAGAGCCATGATGGTGCCCACCACATCTAGCACGAGAAGACGCACGCGTGAGGTTGAAGAAGTCGGCAGTTTGTTGTATGGCCCTGGCAGAGCACCGCGACTTGGATGGTCCATGTGGAAGTAAGGAACGAGCCTTGATTGAAGTGAAGTGATTGTCTGTATGGTGTCAGTAAAGCGGACTTGGGAACAGGGGTAGAAATCCACCTCTATTTGCGCTGCTTTTGACCGGCGCTGAAGGACACGGAGAACAGCACGTAGGACAATCTAGGGGGTGTAGTTGGTAAATCGGGGGTTTACATTTTGTTATGCAAGTTGATTGATACACTCACCTCGGTGCAAGGTAAGTTTGTATTCCCAAGTTCCCACAGAACCTGCGGCAAGTGCACAAACCATGCGTCGAACTTTGCCTTCAGACCGGGGTTTCTGTCTGCACTCAAGGCGCCATGATAGTGCGGCTGAAGACCCAACTAGAAACGCGAATGCAACGACTTTTAGAACACCTGTCTATCACTTCTGCGGGGGGAAGCAGACGTACCAACATGAGACGGGCGACAAACTCTACCGTCAACCGCTTGCACGCGGACTTGGAGGACACCTTCAGCGCATGGTCCAGCGTTGCGTGGATCACCTCGTTAGATTCGTCTGCGCTGGTGCCTGCGCTGCCGATCAACGCCCATATTGTTGGCAATAGTGCGCGGTAGGCTGTGGGGTTGATGGGCACGCCAATCTGGGCCGAGGAAGCAGCCTCGCCTCGAAGTCGACGAGTGATATATTGCGTCACTCGCTCCGTCTGCAATGATGCTTTGGCTTTGTGGCTACTCGTATGTGAAGGGCCTTTTCGTGCCTTCCGCTTCTGATTAGACTGTGATGATTCAATTTGAGAAGCGTTCACCGCCAAAGAGGTTAGCTCGCAAAAGATCAAATTAAATTCCTCGAATGGTTGCTCTAGCTATGTGCAGATAAAGATACATATCAAAATCAGATATGAAATTCTTCTGAAGTTGTCAAGAAACCGGTTCTTACCTTGTTGTCTCTGGTAGAGGCCGGGAAGTAGGGTGCCATATAGTTCACAATACTTTCCAAATGGGCCACATGCTCTTGGTCGACCTACCGCGATGATTAGTTATAATTTCGAGTACATCACGACAGATTATGAACGCACGCTATCAGAGGACTGCAAAATGACATGATACAAGCTTTGCGCTATGCGAACGATGGTCACAATAAGCTGAACTTCTGTTTCTGAAGGAGTCGACCCGGGTGAGAAGACCGCAGGTGCACAGTCAAGGTAGGTTTCGATGATCGTTGAATGTAAAGTATTGGCAAGATGCTACAAAAGATACCCGATTAGCACGCCGCCGATGTTGAGCCAACATGAAATATCACTCACGGCGACAAAGTCTGTGCTAGCCAACCTTGAGTTTTGCAAACTCTCCGTTTCTCCCGACACGCCGTTTGTAGACGTTAAATCGTGCAGGGTCCATGGGTCACCCGATTGATATTCGAGCAATTTGAAAGACTGTGTGAAGATATCTGCAAATTCATCATCTGGAGAGACTTCGGTTTGCCAGTTACGGAAGACGCTTTTGCAGGAAGTTTGGGATGTAGATTTGAGAAGACTTTCGAATGAGTAGTATGCTTCTATTGAGGGAAATGCGTTTCGCATGAAGATCGCATCGAGTGCTGTGCTCGAATTGCTTGGGGCTTGGGGTGCTGATAGACTTTCCAAAGGAGACAATGCTGCCCGGAGGAACGTCGCAAGGGATCGAAGGACAACAAGCTTGGACTGAGAAAAAATTCGTTATAACTGGAAAATATACGGTGATCAAAATTGGGGCACATACAGCAGGTGTTAGTACTACGCTTGCAGTTGATGTCGCCTTTAACGGACCTGCTTGGTAACTCTATAACACATACAATAACAATGAGAGGATGAAGGACACACCGTCGTTTTCTCCATATTTGGTCCCCGCGTTGAGAATACCTAGGTATCCACCCAGGACTCGACTACCATGACTGTCATTCGTTGCACACCATCCAGAGACCACGGTTTCCGGAATGCATTCTAACAGCACGTCGAGAAGCCGTACAGCATCGATTCTAATTTCTGGGAAGATGTGTGTTTGTGCGGATGTAGTAAAAGCAGGAGAGAAGAGGAATGGGGAACAATATCTTCCTTTGGTTCAACAGTTAGTTTGAAAGAGATCTAGACCAAAGATATTGGAGACCTACCGAAGGAATTCGAGGCAATAGCCAGGCCAAGAATGACAATAGTTGCTTTCGAACACTGGCATCCTACAGCCTCATTAGGTTGGCTGACACCGGGGATTATATGTGGTCACGTACTTCGTCGCCAATTAGTCGTACAACTGCATTCACAAGTGGGGTCAGACAGTTTATTAGCTCCCAATTACTATCGAGCAGCTCTCTTAAACCGATAAGCGCATCTGAGATTGGGTGAGTAACACGAGAAATAGAAGGTGGTTAAGTTACGCACCCTTCCTGGTCCCAGCACTGTAGTGTTTGAGATGGGATATCAGGTCGCTGAAGGTCAATTGCCGCCTAGTGATCGGCTGGGATGCGTCTTTCTCAGCCACAATACTTTGAGATGGTAACGCAATTGCTGTCTAGCCTTGTCAGAAACAGAAATAATATTTGTATGGTGAATGGACTCACATCTTGCTTTGAAAGACGTGTCTATCGCGTTCGTCGGTGTTGCTTTCCCTTTCCCAAGCTTCAGTCTCGCTTTCTGTTTGTAGGACAATGTCAACTAAATCCTGTCTTGTAATTACTAGAAACACATACCGAGAAATCTGCCACTTTGTCTTTTTTTCTTCTTCGCGCTTTTAGGCATGACTTGGGCTTTCTTAATGCGATAGTGAGACGAACAGTTTGGAGACACAAATGGAGTGATGTCCATTTGAAATTTCAAGTGATCATGAAAAGGGTTATCCGGCCCGGAGAGGCCGCATTATCAGACCCCCAGTCGTGTTTTGGACTTGTTATGGACTTCGTCCATGGGCCCATTTAACTTGTATTTAATTGTCAAAGGCCCTAGAGAGACAGGACTTCAACTGGCTGGATATGATGCGCTTCTTTTTTCATCACAGCTTGGTCACTTAAGTGACAACTTTGACGTCGACACATACCAGTGGTTCAACAGTACTCACCGATTCGCAGAATTAGTAGGCCAGCTGTTATCGAGCCCGAGAACTGGAAGCGAGTTCTGTATTAGATTAAGGCAGGCTTTCAGTATGCTCTCAACATCAGACTGATGTACATATTCTCCAGGTCGACCGCAGAATCATAAATGCCTTTCTGGTAATCACAAGGCAGTTAAGACTATCACATTATATTTGAATGCTCGGCACTCCTTGTTTCTTGACTCTTGTGCGCACTTCCACCGTCCAACGGTTGAATCAGATGGTTTTCTACCTCGGCACCTTATTGAGAATGCGCTCTATTCACGTGTGTCTTCATAAGTATTGAGATCCTTACCGATATTCTGCCGAAGAAACTTCCTATGCGAATATGGTTCGAGAAGAAAATATTTATAACACTGCACTTTCCAGTCGCTTGCTATTGTCCAACTAATATGCGTTCTATTTTGACTCTACTTTTGTGTGTTATTTTAACATTAACCAGGGCTTCGAGCCAGAAACCGGCTTTACCAAAGGGATTTGCAACGCAGAAGAATGGACGATTTGAAGTGAATGGCAAGGCTTTCGTAAGTGTTTTGCCAAAGTCCCATGGGTCATCGCTGACTTTTTTCAGTCGTTCGTAGGGGCGAACTCCTATGTGACTCTTTTTCACAGACATGGTGACTAACTTGAGTTAACACTGAATACTGATTCCTATCCTTAGTGGCTTCCTCTGTTGACCAGTCAAGCGGATGTCCATGCGACATTCAAAGAAATGCAGGGAGCTGGCATCAAAGTTTTACGCACATGGGCCAGCTTTTTCACGACATTCCAACTCCAAAAATGCTGATAAGCTTGCTATGCAGGGCTTCAATGCTTTAAATAGCTCAGAAGTACCAGGAGCTCTTAAATCTGGCCTCACATATTACCAGGTGTGGGTTCTCTTTCTCCTCCTACAAACATTTGTTTAGGTGTGGAACTCTAGCGATTGGATTCTCAACAATGGTCCACAAGGCCTTCAGAGACTGGACTATATTATCAACACAGCGGGTCAATATGGCATCAAGATTATCCTCGCATTCACGAACAATTGGTAACGAGCTTCGGCCTAACTGTTTCACATGGACTAAGCTATGTGCAAATTTTGTAGGGTGGGCTACGGTGTAAGTGTCTCGGCATTCATCTCCAGAGGGTGTTAAATAACATCCCAACCTAGGGATCCGAGCTATATGTAAACTGGATTGCTGGATCGGGAAAAACTCACGATGTTTTCTACTTTGATCCTAAGATCATCGCCTCATATCGTTCGTCATCTTGTCCTTCAAGACCAGATTCCCATTTGCTGACTTGGTATTACAGAGCGCTACGTGAAAACCATTGTGAACAGATACAAGAGCTCTCCTAATATATTCGCATGGGAATTAATGAATGAAGCCAGATGTTTGGGCGACCTTCCCGGAGGCCCTAATTGCGCTCCTGGAACATCTCTACTAAGCCACTGGTACAAGCAACAGTCTGATTTCGTTCGCAGTCTGTGAGTACACTTCCAATTGGAGTACGATGTGAAATTTATACCTTCGTATAAGCGATCCATTTCACATGATCACTACCGGTGGAGAAGGTCATTTCTTTTCGAAAGACAAGAACGTTGGATATTGGTTCAACGGGACTTTCATTTCGGATTATAACTTCAATGGACAAGGTACGCTGTTGTGCAAGCCTGTTCGAAGACATCTGTGACAACCGAATTCCACAGCCGGGGAAGACTTCGATGCTGATCTACAACTTGACAACATAGATTTTGGTACATACGTTAGTGGACTTTATATTCTCTCCCCCCCCGCATCTAAAGTCCTCATCTCGCAACAGCATCTGTATCCTCAATTCTGGTGAGAGACGCTCTCATGGGAAGCAGCTCGCTGTGCGTCAACTAATGATACGTAAATACGAACAGGTACCCACAACTGGTAATCAATACTTTGAGCAATTCTTCTTGGACGTCTCTTACCTGCCCACAACAGGACACACCAAACTCGAATTTTACAATCAAAGACTGGGGCCTCCTCTGGATTCAAATGCACGCTGATTGTAATTAACGAATTTAAAAAAAAAATCAAAACATATCTCTTACTAGATCATTTCCAGCGGCCAAAAAGGCGAACAAACCACTTATCTTGGAAGAATTTGGGGTTTCTGGAATTCGCAAGTATATCTATGGTCAAACAGCCCTACTTCTAAATTTCCTTCTATTGTCTTTAGAAACAAGACCGAAATCTACCCGGAATGGGTTAATCTGGCATTGAAGACACAACATGCGTAAGGAGTTCATTGTGCGAATGGAATTTCATTGTTACTAATTTACTTTTAGAGGGTGAGTGTGCATTCAGGTCTGGCAAGACAGGACAAAAACTCATGAATCGTGAAGTATTCTGCCGTGGCAATTCGGCACTTTAGGATTGAAAGAGAACGGTGGTAATCGCCTCATCAAATATGCGGATGAGATTATCAATGGTGTAAGTGCTCTGTAGCATTTCCATTACTTCTAACTCTGAAACATAATAATCACATCCAGGCCTCGCCCAACGACGGTAAAGCAATTCAGTCCTTCCGCTAGCACGTAAAGTCGACTTCAATGGTCGTCGAAACAGGTTTTGCGTACTACAAGAACCAAACGATTGTTTGGCACATATTCAAGTAAGTGTATATTGGTTTTACACAAGTATAAACTAGGAAACTGATGGAATATCGTAGAAACGCTGCCAAAGTTCAAGCTAGTCGGTCGAAGTGACGAATCATTTTCAAGTGGATAACACTACAGAATCTTCTGTGTGTTACTTACTTTTCGCCATCGTTCACCGAGGAATCGTTAAATAAATATTTGAAGCCCGATTTTCTATGTCCAATAACGCTGCATAAACCGTTTGCTCCTTGCAAATTCTGGTGTTAGTTCTCGACGTCCAATATCCATTGGCTCCAAACCGGTGGCCTAACGGTTCACAATTATGATCAATAAGGAGCTAACGCTGAGAGTGAGACCAGTCAACCTTGAAGCATTAAATAACCGTCCCTGCTGTGATCTTCTATGATTTGCGCGCCAAGACTTTTGTTTCTCATCCAGTTTGGCAAACAATAGTGATGCCTTGCGACGGCAATATAGGAAGCTCAGGGGACTGCGCGTACTTTTTCCTGACAAAAACATCTGTCGCTGTGATTCGGACGTCTTTCCAAACTCTCACTCTGCAACAAAAACATTTGGAATTTAAGTTTGCTCACAGACGACGAATAGGTACCCTTCGGCACTCACGAAACATGTCCTTTCCGATTCTTTTGTTTCAATGTATATTGATATGTGGACCCTGCGTTCAGGACGAGCGAGATGCTCTCTTGGGGTTGGAGCAATATCGTCGCATTGTTCGAGAAGTTGTCCTCATTCCCTCGAGTCAATTGCAGCGTGCAAGAATCTACTGTATCGTTCACGAAATCCAGCAAAATCTCGAAAGGGAGCGTGCAGGTCGGCATAATAGTCAATGTGTTAGTTTCACAAGTGCTGCAAAGGTCGTTGAATGTGTTATATGTAGCCCAGTAGAAAACGGCTACCCCAACTTCGATTACCCACCAAGCAGGACGCTTTGGAACTTCTAACTAACCCCACCTTATTGTTCTTTCAAATACGGCAAATGTGCTAATTGTTGCCATTGCCTCATGTGAAGCCCGGGAACCTCTCTGGCCGAGCAGTGAGTCTGGATTGTTTATCTACTATTAGCCATAGAACGGTTGGTTCCGTCCAACTTTACTTATCGTCGACTTGCTTTAGTAATGGTGTATTTATAACTTGGACAATGGTAAAATCTTCAAACAGGATGCGACTTATTAGACGAGAGATATATTGCAGAAAACAGACAAGCCCAAGAAATTACGATCCAACTGTCTGAAGAATAAAGTCCATGACACTCAAAGAAAGGTCATCCAGGAAAAGATGGCCGTCGAGATGGTGCAATTACCAGAAACGCGGGAAACCCTTCATGAAATCTACTGTCAGTTTGACGCAAAGCATATCTTCATCGTCCGCTGTGTAACCCAAGACATCGACCTTGAATTTGGCTGTTTTAGGTAAAAGATGTCCGTGAGGGGCGCGTTGTCGTGAAATAGACCGAACTAACCTTTTGGTATTTCCTTAGGAAGAGCGACTGTTTGCACAACAGTGTAAGGTCCGGTTTCAACAGGACATTGAATTGTTGCATTGGCATTGCGACTGGAAAGCAAGCTCAGTGAAAAGACCATAAAAGCAATAAATGACGTACGCCTCCTCGCAAACGTCAAACCGCTTCTTGAGAATCCTGACCAGACCAAGTTTTACTGTAACATCTGTATACGCGCCCTCCTATGAAAGTGTGTGTGTGTGAGTTATAACGCGGGACTCGCGCTTATCATATACAACAGACCACTATTTCTTCCTCGACACTAGCATTGACAGTAACAGTCAAGTCTTTGCCAGGTTGAGGAGGGTCTGGAGAGACCTGAATAGAAATAATTTGAACTGGATCGGTGTCCAGCCCTAGTTGGGGATGAGAAAACAGGAAAGACCATGTAGTGCTTGAAGACACACCGCAATTCTCCCAGCCCCAGCTATCAGTTGTATGAACTGGACCATTCGCAACTTGCATTGGCTGTTGCTCCTCTGCGATAAGAGCCAAGGAGGAAGAAGCAATGCTTAAGCATGCTACGAGAAGGGAAAACGGGCGCATTGGGGGTGAATTGGGGACGATGGAGGTTTAATTCAAGTTCAGTTTCCCCAATCAAACCGATGTACCTACTCCAATAGCTCAACACGTGCAGACGGTCTGACGTAATTAACACCGCCCCCTTTCATTCTACGGCGACGGCGACGGTCATAATCCGCAACTTGAACACCTTTCTTTTGCTTTTCTATCTTCATCACCCACCATGAAGTCCTCCAAATCCCGAGAATACTGTTGTTGTGCCATTCCCATGGTCAACGCAGGAATATATGCTACTCTGATAGAGCAGACAGTGCTCGGCATCGTGGTAGGGACAGTTTCTATTTCAACGCCGTCCAGTGAGTCGTAGCTGTTGTTATCATTCCTTCTGAGATTTTGTTCTGACTGGCATGGTTTCCAGTTGTTGGCGCCTCTACTCCTTCGTTCGCGGCGTGGATTCTTGCTATCGTCTGCTATATTGCTGCTGGTGTGCAATTACTTGGCTTTTTGGGAGTTTCCAGGGCATGTATTTTTATTATCTCCATAGTCACTAATTAACAAGAACACAGGAAAAACCTACGGTTTATAGAAGATATGTTACCTTGCATGGACTTGCTATTACTGCTGCTTTCTCCGTTGCTGCCGCTTGGGTAATCATGTCGGCAACAAGGCATAGCACTGCGAAAGCCAAATGTATCACAGATTTCTTCCCTATCACAAATGGTCAAGTGGACGTTTCGAGCGAAGGGGACACCCTTTGCAACATCTTCCCCTGGGTCGATGTTGGTATTATGGGCGGCCTATTGGTTTTCCTCGCTGCAGTTCATGTGGGGTTTTAGTCAACTCTCTCTCTAAAGCTCATCTTTGTCGCAGATTTACTTCTTTGTCGTCCTGTCTTCCTATGGGACCTCCCAACGTCGCGACCATGATCGATATGACCAAGTTTACGATCCCACGCAGCCTCTTACCTCTGCTGAAAACATCCCACTCGGCGAACAAAATGATCCCTGGGACACTCGGGGCTCAGCAGAATACAACTATGGACGGCAGGACAAGAATTATACACATATTCGAAATCAAAGCTCTGTCAGCGCCTCTGATGTCTTGCGTGAAGAGTATCGGGAGCCCAAAGATGGATTCTCTGAAGTCAACTATGGATATAGCGCATATCCCCAGAAGCAGGAACCGGCCTATCCATCGAATGCATACACTCAAGAAAATATCCCAACACCGACCAATAACTACTATGATGCCCCCAATGACCATTATGTCGAAAGGCCGATGCAAGCTCAACCTCATCCCGGTAAGTTGTAAAAGACAGGGCCGCTGGTTTGTCAACTACCTTGTCATAGTTCTCTGGATACTAACTTGCTTGACAGCGGAAGGCTCTTTCAAGCGGAAAACCCCACGACTGCCCAACTTGTGATGACCATATAGTAACAAATTGTTCACGGACGTATTTATAGGATTTATAGGATAGGATAGGAAGACCTCGGACATTTGATGTAGAATAGTCAGTTTTGAATAATGTCACTAATGATAATCAATGTAATAGCAAGAGCTAGGCCATGTGATGGTATAAAAAGCTGATGGGGGATCGGACCGGGTAATGACAGAACTATGTACAATGAGGCAAAATGAGTAGCCGCAACTCGTTCCCTGGCTTGGCCATATATTCCCCAGATTCTAGTCTTTGCTATCCTGGAGAAAATACACGCAGCCTCGTTGTTTTTGCATGTCTGTTCTTCTGAATGGACCTGTTCCCTTAGATCTTTGCCGTGATCCACCCCTTTGGATGCCCCTGTGACAGAGATCATATTCTCACTCAGGTTAAGACAATAAAGTATTGAACGTGGTGGCACTTCACAGTTGTATCTTCTCCAGTTCGCTATCTGACCACTCCTCGGCTTTCATTTTTATCACTGGTTTATTGTCAACTCGTAACCGACAGTCGTCTCCTGGATTTTGTTCTATTGTGCCCTCGGATATTTTTGCAATTGCAGATAACTCGAGTACCCCATCAGAATTTATCGGTATTCGTTGGAGGATTTCCGTGCATTGCTTAAATACTCAACATAGGGCGTGGAGAAACTGGTCCTTCCCTTTTTTTCTGCAGCTGAATTGTATTTTTATCATCTTCCTTTAATTTCTTCACAGCAGCGTCCGTGACGCTAGCATTCGTTTATTGCTTGTCCAAATCTCAGCTCTTGAACACCATGCCAGCGCTCGAAAATTATGACATTTTCCTTGACCTCACGAATGATATGCACGATCCAGTCTCCATCCAACTTCTCAGAGACTATGACAGACAAGCCGGTCGCGTCGTTCTGCTTTATCCAGCAGAGAGCCTTACTCTCATCCTCGAATCAGGATCGTCATACCAATACGCCGTCAAATCTCGCACTAAAGTCGCAAATGTGACGTGAGTAGCGCGTTGTTCAATGTATGGGAAGGTGCTTAGACTAATCCTATTTATTTCAGAGCTAGATCATGGAAAGATATAACTTGTTCCATCTCCCATCTATTCACGGGAAACTCAATGGACTCGTTGTCGTCATCAGTCTCCTCAGCTGCGAGTGGAGTACGAGTCGACCGTCTGTGGAGAGATCATCGATTTAGCATATGGAACGAGGCCTAGCACTGGCACTAGATTCCATTTCTCTAACTGTTGGTGTTTCCTTCGTTGAACACTATTGCCCCCTTTGCTCACCATCGCCTTGCTGCTTACAGGGTTAGGGATCCTGCATAAGAAGTGCCATTTAATTACATACTTGTAAAATATTTTTATGATAATCCAGGATACGATTAATTTATGAGATCGTTCGTATCTGCATTACTGGAAATCAAGTCATAAGACCAATCTCAAGAAAAGCTGACGCCTTCCAAAAGCTCGCGAGCTTCCTTCAGTCCGGTCTTCGGCGATAAGGAGTAAGGCATAAGCGTCCTTTTCCACCGTAACGACCGAGATCAAGGAACCTGTTGCGCAAAAGTTTGCTATCTTCTGTGAATCTTGGATTGTAAAACATGCGCATCAAAGAGAGATACGAAAGGGAGGAATAAATAAACGAGGTCGGATTAAGGAGATAAAATACTCTATTACATCACTCAAGTACATGCACGCCTCTGTCACAAGAGTAAAATGTCGCTGAGATGGACCAAAGGTATGCAAAGTTAAGGGTATTTGAATCCTTCTGTCAAAGCATTCTCCATGCTATATACAGGAGCTTTTTCCGTCTCGACGGTGTTGCACCCTGCGCAAGAGCACCGCGTGCCACGACAAGCGCGGGTCGCTCTTCGCCAATTCGTTTGTAGCCGGCACGACGGCGAGGCGCAGGAGTAAGCGAATTTTGTTCCTTCAAATCGTCGTGGACGGATTTATACGCCAGAGGAGTAGCAAGCAATTCATCCTGTGATTTCGCATGAACAACCGATGCAACTTTCAGTGAACCAAATTTACCGCATAAGTTGATGCTTTTTGCTCAGGGCAGTAATTGCATCAGCACCTCTGTACCGGAGAATCTTCTGGACGTTCCACCGCGTCTTTGATCGCAATACACCCTTCTCTTTGACATCCATCTTTCGTTCTAATCGCAGAACCTGCAGAGCTTTATCGCCTCCGTCGTTCAAGATTTGTTCGGGGCGAGCAGTCCGCAGTTTGTCCTTTAGCAGTTCCCATCCGATAGCTCTCGAAGTCATTTCCCATCTCAAGTCCCGTGGATTGTCGACAAGTTCGAGAATGGCATGCGGGGCATTGTCACCTTGTCGGTTACCGAACTTGTGTATGCGCGTATATCCTCCAGGGCGTTCCGCGTATCGTTGAGCAAACGTAGAGAATAATTTTGACAATGCTGTGGGTTTCAGCAAGAAGGCAGAAGCGCGTTCGCGCGCGCCATTGTCCCCTTTTTGCCCATGGTAATGATCTGGAGAAGTTGTGAGAACCGAACGGCGACGACAGTTTTGACGACGAAGAATAGAATTAATAATAACCTTTTCAGCCAGTCTGGCTGTATCTCGTGCTTTGGGTAAAGTGGTTTTGATCTGTTCATGTTCAAATAATGAAGTGACTAGATTTCTATGATAGTGTTTGTTAGAAGAGAGTATGTATACCAACGTCGTACGAAGGTGCATTGGCTAACCGTAACATAAGCATTCTATGTGATGAAGTTCTTGAGAACTTTCGGAAGGCGATTCCATGCTTCATGATGACACGTCGCGAGAATTAGCAAGGTAGGACGGACGGAGGTACTGTGTTGGCGCCAAAAATATTGACTTATGTAAGCACATATGCCAGTGAAGTCAAGTTTTCAACAACCGTCAACATTCTTATTACTCTCCCAACATCATGGTCCATACACTCATCAATCCGAGGAAGAAACGTTATGTGTTTATTCGAAATGCTAGTAACACGTTCGAAAGAGTGGCTCAAACGAAAAGTCTATATTCAGCTACCCTGCGAACTGGCCTCGCTGTACACCCTGAAAAGACTAGACAGGTCCACCTGAAAGATGTGACCTGAATCAGGGTAATTTTGTTGGAGACTTGCGTCTCCTCCTATCGCCCCGCAGTGGGCAGTAGTGACGAACATGATATCGTTCTTGGGCCCTGATAAATTTTGCGGTCAGAGAGAGGGGTATGGCGAAGGTGTAGACACCGGTTTACGCACCCCAAAACAGCAAGAAGTGATATTCAAGGCAGTGGGGAACAGGAGCTGGAAGTCAATGCTACCTTCCTTGTCGAAACGTACAATACGGGACCCTCCCCACCTTCGAATTCGGTGTGAGTTACTACATTAATGAAGAGCTGCCCAGCATACCGTGCACTCCAGACGCCTCCAGCATCGTCAACGCACAAGCCATCACAGTACGTTTTTTCGGCAAATCCCTTTTCTATGGCATCCACAAAGACTCGCTTATTGCTTAGTTCTCCTTCGTTGTAGTCATAGGCATAGATTTTGTTGACCAATGAGTCGGTGAAATAACTGATGAGATAAACATTATTCTTCTCAAGGACCAATGAAGAAAACAAGCGCTCACAAAGTCTTCTCATCGGCGCTCCAGCCTAGACCGTTGGAATCCTATGACAAAAATGACATCAGAAATGCTAAAACAAGCTTCAGAAGCAAACGTGCCGTAAATGGACCTTCATCTACTATTTTGCAAGAGCTTGTCGCAGGATCATATTTGTAAAGCTGCCCCGGAATACCTTCCTCTTTGTTATAAAGGGTCCCAGCAAAGAAGCGACCTTTGCTGTCGCAACCGCCGTCGTTAAAGCGCGTGAAAGGCGTATATTCGGAAGATAGAGGTTTGTAGAGGTAAGAAATTTTTGAATCTCCTTTCAATAAAGCGAAGCCCTGAGCTGCAGCACAGGCCAGCTAGTTGAAAGCAAGTTGTTAAATTTAACAAGACCCTAACGTATATCACGTACTCCTGCGGCATCGCGTCGTAAAGCCAAGCAGCATACCGCTTCGTCGTATTCTTCAAAGGATGTCTCACAATTCAGTATGTTAACGTGAAAGACCTGGCATCACAGATGATGAGAGGCGATCACAGAATGACCGTGAAGAGGAGTTGTCACCTTCTTTTCCGAAATATCGACAAAATGCAAAAGCGACGTTGATGGATCGTACACGGGACCTATTAACTATGAGTTAATACATAGCAATGCAGGTCCAGTGCGCACCCTCTCCTAAGGTACAGCCGACTTTGAGCCAGGGACGCTCAACAATGATTTCTCGTTTGCCTGACATGGTTAGTAGGGGCTGGGGTGCCTCTGTGCCCAATAAGTGGGATTCAGACTACTGGTGCATTGATCTTCTTATAGGCTGACGAGGCCACTAGAGAAGACCCACTGTCTCGTTATATGACCGAGATGGTCGTTCCTGCATCGGAAGTCACCGGACTATGAGGTCGAAAGCAGAGGACTCATGCGACCGCCAAAGCAGATGATTCGACGGAACACTGTCGAGAGCTTCCAAATTGAAAAGAAAAGCAAAAAGGTAACATCTCTATTGATCATACCGTGTCACATCGATCATCTCTCAAGTCAAGACACTCGAGAATAGCTATTAGAGAGAATCGGGATTGGTGGAAGCAATGTACAGTACGGGTTATTCCGAGCCGTAAGCTATTCTTCTCCAACTTTTAGTGGGCTGCAACGCGGAAAAGACAGGCGGTTAGCCAAAAGAGAAAACGGTCAATCAGAAGAGGGCTCATACCTTCAGGAGATTTTGCGATATAGTCAATGGCTAAGGAGTGGGTTAATTGGGAATTGCCGTGAAGTCCACAACGTGTAATAACACGTACCTTGTTGGACCGTTGTAATTTCGTCTGCCTCAGCATCAGGGATCTCGATTGAGAACTCCTGAAGGGTTCTAGTGGTTAACGTGTTGCGTTTGAAGCGAGAAACACGTCCGCACCTCTTCAACTGCCATCATCACTTCGACTGCATCCAAACTGTCGAGTCCCAGGTCTTTACTGAAGGAGGCGCTGGTGGTCAGCTGAGCGCGCCCCAGGAGTTCAGTAACAGCATTAATGACATTGAAGGAAGATACACACCTTTGCTGGGTTAATCTTCTCGTAGCCCTTCAATGTTTCAAGGATACGGGATGTGATGACGTCCTTGGACAATGGTCCACCTGCAGAGTACATGGCGCGAGGAATCCATCTTGTTTGAAGAGTTGGGGTTGTTCGGGCAATGCATGAGATAGCAGCAGCTCTTGGGATAAGACGAGCGAGAGACATTATGTATATAATTTACTCAAGAGTCAAGGTTGAGTTGCAACTCCAAAAACGACTCGGTCAAGCCGTGACCAATTGCTAGGTCAACCCGGCGTTGTCCGAATATTCGGCATATATAAATAAAACTAAGTATATCTGATATCATGTATAAAAAACTATAAATAGACATAATTTGTCGCGGAGTACAGAAATTGACAGTAAAATGCATTACAATCTTCAACGTAAATCTCAACACAATAGAACAGTATGAAAAGTAAAATCAAGGTATTTATACAATTCTATGAGTCCAAGCGAAGTGAAAATATGTCTTTGAAGATGAGTAAAGGATTGGAAAGTGAGATCCGGAAATTGCCGAAATGAACTATGCAGTATACAGATAAGGTTTGAGGTCTGTTAAGCCACATTGGTTTCCCAAGTCGGCGTAAACGTTCAACTCCTCAAGGTACGAGACGTCTAGCTCACTTCATTATCCAGTACTAAATTATACCCTCTTTGAACCCCACAGGTCCGTACGGAACCTGTATACCGAGTTTCTCCAAAAACTAATCGTTTCGGCGCGTAGATCACGACAATGGCCACCTTTTCGTCGACACCCATCGTTATTGATGGCAAGGGTCACCTCCTTGGTCGATTGGCTTCAATCATCTCCAAGCAGATTCTCTCTGGACAGAAAATTGTGGTGGTGAGGTGAGGAAATTAACATTTCCGGTAGCTTCTTCCGAAACAAGGTATGTTGACTGTTTTGTGCAATATAGATATATACAGCTGAACTTGAGGTGTGCAGCTCCGCTACCACAATTTCCTCCACAAACGCCACATTGTGAACCCCAAAAAGTCTGGTCCCTTCCATCACCGTGCCCTCCAAGATCCTCTACCGTGCCATCCGGGGTATGACCCCACACAAGAGCGCCCGTGGTGCTGCTGCCCTCGAGCGCCTCAAGCTCTTCGAAGGTGTTCCCCACCATACGATAAGAAGAAGCGAATGGTGGTCCCTGAAGCTCTGCGAGTGTTGAGGTTGAAGCCGGGACGCAAGTACTGCACTGTCAAGGTATGTCATCAACAACAGTAGTATAGCGCATGGGATGGTTTTATTTATACGGACACCAGCGTCTCTCGCACGAGGTTGGCTGGGGATATAAGGATGTTGTTGATCGTCTTGAGGAAAAGAGAAAGATCAAGGCCCAGGCATTCCACGAGCGCAAGGTATGTTACATTTTGTACAGATGCAATAATATCAGACTTTGTGCTCACGAACGACCGCCCAGCTGACCGCTGTCAAATTGCGCCAAAAGGCTGTCGCAGACTCTGCATCATCGTTCGAACAGCTCACCCAACTGGGATACTAGAGTAGTCACTTGCTAATTCGAGAGTCTTTGTCGGCGTCCTTTTCGCATTATGCATACTATGTACTACACTAGCCAGGGCATGACCTGTGGCTGATGATATGACACATGCAATCCATCACACATGAAGTTGAAAGGCCATATATAAGAGAAATGAAATAATACAATAATGTAATGTCATGAGTCAGAGAGTAAAAGAGCGCTGACCGAGAAGAGTGACTCGGGCAATTCCGAAGGAAGAAAAAGAGATTTCGGGAGGAATATTTGGATTTTATTCTTTTACTCTTACCAGCCGATTTCTCGTTTTTTCTCCTCCTCCTCCTTTCTCCTCCTTCCTCCCACTCCATCATGCCCTCCGACTCCTCCAGACACGAAAATGGTATCTGTTTCTTTTTTCAATCAATTATTTATCATATCACTTATTTTCCGATATTCCGCAGCCTCTCCAGCCCAGTCCCGATCTCCTTCGCCCTCTCCTCACGACACTCTCACTCTCCGCGCCCTCGTCAGCACAAAGGACGCCGGCGTCATCATTGGAAAGGCCGGAAAAATGTTGCTGATTTGAGAGATCAGACTGGCGTCAAGGCTGGCGTCAGCAAAGTCATCCCCGGCGTCCATGAACGTGTTCTCACAGTTACTGGCTCTGTCGAGGCTGTCTCCAAGGTTCGTTCTTTTTAACCCCGTGTTTTTTAATCTGTTATTTATTGTGGATTTTCTCTGCAGGCATACAATCTCATTATCTCCCAGCTCGTATCCTCTACCCCTTCTTCTCCCGTTACGACTTCGTCCCCTTCTCTCCATACCTCTATCCGCCTCTTGATCTCGCACAACTTGATGGGCACCATCATCGGTCGCAATGGTCTCAAAATAAAAGCCATCCAGGATGGTTCCGGTGCTCGCATGGTCGCCTCGAAGGAGATGCTCCCTCAGTCCACTGAGCGCATCGTCGAAGTCCAGGGTTCTCCCGAGGCTATTGGACGGGCGGTGGAGGAGATCGGTAAATGTTTGTTGGAGGACTGGGAACGTGGTCTTGGAACAGTTCTCTTCCACCCTGGACCTAGCGACGAGCGCAGCGGCAATCGTCGTGGGCACAGCTATTCCTCTTCTTACACAAGTTCTCGCCGTGGCAATGGCGATGGCCGCGCGAATGGCGATGGCCGCGGGTCCCCCGGGATCACCTAAAAACGCTCATTCTCCTGTCTCGAGTCCGCCATCCGCGAATCTGCGCACTCAAAATATCTCCATTCCATCTGACATGGTTGGTTGCATCATCGGACGGAGTGGAACTAAAATCACCGAAATACGCCGTTTGTCCGGTTCCAAGATCTCCATTGCGAAGGCTCCCCATGATGAGACTGGCGAAAGGATGTTCACCATCGTAGGCACTCCTGAAGCCAACGAAAAGGCCTTGTTCTTGCTCTATAACCAGTTGGAAAGCGAGAAGGAGAGGAGAGTTGGAAGGGAAGCTCAGCAACAAGCCGAGATCCAGGATTGATTCCAACAAGGTGGTTGAGATAGCCAAAGGCTCCAACATCCTTCATGTCTCTGGATGACTCGCGGCAGGATGAATTGGTGAGATCGGGTAGACCTCGAGAATCTCGACCATTGGCATTCTCGTTTTCCACTTTATCGCAAATTTTCTTCAATCTTTTGACTGCTCTTTCCTGAATCTCCTTCCTCGTCCTTCCAGTCCACCACTTCTTGATCCATATTTACCGTCCGCCAAAACTATCGAACGTTTATGCTGTACCGCTTCCGATTATGCGCGTTTTCGCTTCGATAATGCTTTCCTTTCTCCTCCCTCTCCATTGTCCTTACTACGTGCTCGTTGACTCCATTTATGATATTGCTTTCGTCGTGTACTTGCTACGTATATCATAGATTAGTCGCCCAAAATGCCATGAAATGACCCCTGCCAATCTGAGATCTCATTAGTTAAATTATCTATGTTCCTCGCTGTGACGCGCCAATCTCAAAAGATCATGTGATGGCTTCAGCAGGCATCGTTTCAATTTGAAATTGAAATGATATTGAAAAAAGCGATCATGTCTTCCTTACCACCTCCTCATCCTTCTCTCCCTCTTCCACCACAGCCTGCCGCTTCATCCTCAACTCATTTCCCCCAGAATACACACCCTGCCATCTCTTACCCATCATACTATAACTCACACTATGTCCAGGCCTATTCACAGCTTGAACCGGCTGCTGTTGCTCATTCAAACGAATACATAGCCCAAACCCAAAATGTGAACTATGCTATGCAGTGCAATCCCTCAGGGGTAGTAAATAGTTTTGCACCTCGTCCAATTTGGTACGAGTCAGGTAACAACCGCTGCACCCATCCTGGCTGTACTTTCACTGGGTCTGCCAAAACGGTGCAAGTTCATATGATGGATCGCCATCTCATATACCCTCCTGGGTGGGACAAGCAGAAGAAGAAGTCCGAATGGGACGCTGATCCAAGTTTGAAAGGGTGCGCCTGTATTCACCTTTTTCCTTGATGACTATATATAAATAAGATTTTACCTTCAGAAAACCCATACCTATCCAAGGAACAAATGTGGTTTTGGACTCCCCGAGGTGTTGGAGGCTTGGATAGCAGAGCGTAAAAGACGTTTTCCTACCTCCAGCCGCGTGGAAGACAAAAAGCGCAAACTTCAGGAAGCAGTAGCTCGCGGCCAGCTCGACATTGTAGACAACGGCCGGGGTTATAAACGTCCGAAAGTCGAAAGTTCTGATCCTTACGGTCGCGACGAAACGAGGCGCGATAAACGCCCCAATAATCATCAGAAAAGTCGTGCCAAACAAGAGGACGGACAAAATAGAACGCAGGATTCTGGATGGCCTAGAAGGACTCAGAATGATGCTCGCGTTCCAGAGACCAAAAAGTGATCGCTTTACAAACTGTTTCTTCGAATTCTGGGTCTGGGTTTGATGACGAAGACCAAGATGGAGATGGAGGAGCACCTAAAGCAGTCTCCTCAAAATCGCACCCCGATGGCTTTTTCGATTGATCAAAATGTTCAGGCGCCCGTCAAAGAGAGTTTCAGTACATCTTCAGCTTCGACAAAAGGTGCTAATGCCAAGCGAGTTGTATTGCAACCAAAGTTACTGCCCAAGAATCCATTTGGTTCACGTCCCACCCTTCTACGCAATGTAAGTAAACTCTTGCGCCTTTCTGTATTCATGTTTACATTTCACAGTTACTTCTACCTGAGATAAAGGTTACCGTCTCTAATCTGTCTCAGGCTATTCGATTCATCGTGGACAATGATTTTCTCCGTAATGTGGAACTGAAACCTGGACAAGCTGACGACAATAATAAAATACAAGTTGTTGGATTAGATCAGAATGTGCAAGAGAGTACGAGCGGTCCCATTAGGTCCCATTAGTTAGTTGGCAATATAAGCTATCCACGATCACCTCCCTTCACTCGGGGATTCGCTATCACTTCCACTGTCGTCGTCCTCAAGCTCGCTAGGATCCACCTCCAACGCCCTTTGTGTAACATCGAAACCGATGGCATTCAGCTGGGTTGCAATTTCATCAGCTTTCACAGGTGAAGTGACCACCACCGCGACCGAAGATGACGAGTCGAATAGAGGCAAGAAATGCTTCTCGAGCGCTCCAAGAACATCTGCTTTGGAGATAACCTGGTATTTCTCAAGCAAGTCAACTTGGTGTGTCCTTGGAACACCTTTCAAGGCTTGGTTGGTAAAGGATACGATGGCCTGCCAAAAAGGTTATCAGGTTATCAGATATCTCGACTCGTGGCAGGGCCAAATCAGGCTTACAGCTCTGCCAGCAGTGGAAACATTTTTTGCGACGCCATATACAATTGTACTCTTCGCAGCATCGAGTATGGTTTCGTCAAATTCAATCTGTCGCTCAAAGTTAGAATGCTTTGAGAGACTGTAATTTGCAAATGACATACGGAGCCATCAACGAGGCCATGAATGACTTTAGCGGCTTCTTCAAAAGCCTTAATGCTACTTGAGCTCTAAATGGTTGTTAAACATATTTTATAGGGAACATGCTGTGATACGACTTACTCGATAGAGGGTGAATGTAATGAAACCAGCTTCTACGTCTAGAGAAGTGTATGCGCCATAAGCCAGTCCAGAGCCACGAATGTAACGCTGCGCCCATGCTTTTTAATAAACCCAAATGGAAGAAGTTGAAAAACAATTTACCCAAAGATAACTTTCTGTAGCGTTGAGTACTTCTAGGGCAACCCGAATGGCAGGGTATTCAGGATGATCAAACCCTTGAATTCCTTTTGTGGTATGCATCACGAAGGAGCTTTCAATGGTCGGAAGGCTCATCACGATTGCCTAAAGAAATGCAATGTGTTCAAGTACAATACAATAAAATTTATTAGACCGATTCTAACCTTTTGGATATATTTTTTCCAATGTCACTCAGTGTTTCTGAGGCCATTGGAACGGGAGCCAAAGGTACGGACTGACAAGTAGAGTATTCTCAGGTTTGTAGAAGCACAAAATCATGAATCTAATAGACTTACTGGTATCGAGAAGTACTTTCCCAAGTACTTCTAGGTTCTTTCAAACTCAGAACATTTCCTGTCACCGAAAACCTTACTCCGGTTGGGTCAGTTACTGTACACAGTTCATTATTAGTTTGCTGAAGTAACTTTGGATAATAGACGCACTGTGTTTTCGAATTTCCTCAAAGTCAGCAATGACATCCTTCGGCGTCTCTTGAAGTGCTTTGACGAGCTTAGGAATAAGCTCGGCTTGTGGAAGGACGCCTGTGTGACTTGAAGTAGAATTTTCGGCATATAATAATGTAGACCACAGGGATGAAAGGACATTATTTCCGTCTCGCTTCATTTCTGGGAGAGTTTGCTGTATTTTGGCCAAGACGACTTGGAGTCTTCGTCAAAGAAGTCAATACTTGAATATATGCAGCGAAGCGTGTTGTTGCGACCTACCTGTCTTTGTCAAACTCAGCACCATAAATCAGGTCCTTCATCCACGCGACTGCTTTTTCGTATAAAGCGGTTTCAACCTTGATGGTGACTCGGACCATATCAGAGAAACTATTGGAGATCCCCAATTCTACCTCGTAGGATACAGTTTCGTTATCCAACTGGTTGATAACCTCTTCATGAGACAATCTGATACCAGATTGTCTCTGGACCGGCAAAGAGAAGAAAGAAGAGAGATACGCATACATGTATCTAAGATGGGAATCGGTTATTCATGTGAGTAATGGAGAAAATAATTGGATTGCCTACGGTCGAAGTCGGTTCGGCAGCCCTGACAGCGTGACAAGGGCGTGTACAGAAACAAAATCAGACTTAAATTTACTCGTTTAATTCATTTTTATGTCAAGAGGTGTTTCGGACATACCTCCACATGATCGTATTCAACGAAGAAGGGCAACTCTTCCCCATCAGATTTGATGTGCTTCGACAAACTGTCATTTTCAGCAGAAGGAAACACGACTTTCCTTCCTTGCCCGGGCTCTTGTACACTTTGAACGGGAATCCAAGAGATGCTCTTCACATCTGGTACAGGGAAAGAAGTTAGGATCTCAGGAGGAATCGCTTTGTTATGTTCTGCTTTAGCTTCTTCAAGTTCGGCCTCAGCGCGTTTAAGACCTTCAGGGCCAAGCTTTTGTACTTGAGTTGCAATCCTCTCCTTTTCTGCCTTTTCCAGCTTCTCGGCAAGACTAGCGGAAGGCTTTCCAATTATGACGACCGATGCTTGTTCAATGTAGTATCTGATACTGTGCTTAGAAATAAATAAATAATAATAATAATGAACTCACTTCGAGAGGAGGTTGGTCCATTGTTCGCTTGTCCAAGAGCGCATTTGAGCATAATGATTAATCTCGTCCATAGATTTCTGAAGCTCAGATCCATCTTCGGCACCGTACAAGACATCATAAATAATTGTGTTCGAGAAAGTGTCGCCTTTAGCAGACTCAAGTTTGCTACGTAGCTAAAACCCATCAAAGTGAGTATATATGAGAAAACTTCAGTCTTTCCAAACCTAGGTCACTAACCTGGCGTTCATCTCTATTAAGTACCATTTCCATTCTCTGCATGTCCAGACCTTCATCAACAACTTTCTGCAGGCTTGCTTTAAGCTTGTCATTGAAGGCAGAAAGGTGTTCTGTTGGAACTGATCCAATGTATATAGGGAGATTGATGGAAGTTGCGCGGACATCCTCGCTGAAATATACATATGAACTGTAAGAAAAATTTCAATACAAATTAAGTGGTGGGGAATGAGCGGGGTTTTTTTACCAGAGTGGGGACTCAATTTCGACAAACTCTTTATTGAGGGGGCAACAGCGGAAGAAGTAAGATATGTGCCGAGAATTTCGAGTGCCTTCCGTTCGAGGAATGCGTTTGGTGGTGGGCCAATAAAATTGATGATAAGTTCACCCATACCTATCCATCATAATGTCAATTAAGAGTATATAGAATGTCCAAGTTGTAAAGTTGCATACTTTCGTCTTGTTCGGGAAATTCTACAGTATCTTTCGATGTAGTTAATATAGACTTGCGATGCGCGCTCGGTGTTTCTAAAGGGACGTTTCCACCCTGCTGGTCTTGCCCCTGATTTTGCTTGTGACGGATAAGGCTGGGTTCGACTTGTTCTTGAACGACGCGCAGCAAAGAGGTTGTTCCGCTCGAGAGTTTTCCGGCAACAATTAGCGATAGATTATGAGGTACATAGTAGCTTGCATGATAGTCACGGACTGAGGATATTGTTTGGTAAAATGTTGTGAGGGCAGATAATGAACTCACTTTGTTGAGGCTTGAGTACACGCAAAGCCTCCATTAACCCGCCGGTCTCGCTCCGGTATGCACTACCAGGTGGGTCGAGTAGTCTTTGCGATCTGTAACATTTAAGAGGTTTAGACCGTTTTGCAGTTGTAAAAAAACCGAGCGCACCGAAGGGCCATGAGATCACCCGAGGTATTCTCTCTTCCTTGCATTTCGCTGTAAACAACGCCCGAGTCCTCGCCTTTAGGATCGATGTGATGAACCTATAAATAACAAAATATAAGAACAGAGACTTCCAGGTATGGTGTGAGGGCTAATTAATCACCTCTGTCACGAAACTACATTATGATATCAAAAATATTCAAAATTCACTCGGATGACTTACCCGGCATTGGTGATGGTCGGATACAAGATGTGGTCGACATATGGGAAGAAGCTGAAGAAATCCTTGTTCTCCAGCGGTGGACACAGTGTATGCTGTGTGGTCGGTGGCCGTCCAAGCATTCGTCCCGTTCGAAAACCCGCGATTGGCGAGAAGGTCCAAAATACCTTTGTATGGAAACTTTTCGGATCCCATAAATACCAAACTGATGCGAGCAAGTTAAAAGATTGACGGAGGAGAATGGGCGATAACATACTGTTCCAACGTGTGAGGGCATCCAGAGTCGTCAAAAACTACAGCATTTTGTAAGGCGCTTATCAGGCAGGGACATAAAGATCGAACTAACTTTCTGTCGGAACAACAAAATAACCATTCACGATAGGGGCTAAAGAGCAGTTAGAAGGATATTTCAATGTTTAAGCAGTAGATTTACCCTCATAATCAAGATGAATTACTGTTAGACCGGTTTCTCTGCTCTTCCATTTAGAGACAACAACATCCGTGAAGTCTAGTTTGACGCGTTTAACCAAGTCATAGTTCCCGAAGGTTTCTAGAGGTTGAGCCATCGTAGTCGCAATCAGAGGAGTAGAGGTCGCGTTTTTCAGGCCTTGGGTTGAAGTGTGTGCCGCCCGAAAGA
>JAJIRX010001005.1:0-14747 GCA_023853785.1 Psilocybe azurescens
TAATGTCACTAATGATAATCAATGTAATAGCAAGAGCTAGGCCATGTGATGGTATAAAAAGCTGATGGGGATCGGACCGGGTAATGACAGAACTATGTACAATGAGGCAAAATGAGTAGCCGCAACTCGTTCCCTGGCTTGGCCATATATTCCCCAGATTCTAGTCTTTGCTATCCTGGAGAAAATACACGCAGCCTCGTTGTTTTTGCATGTCTGTTCTTCTGAATGGACCTGTTCCCTTAGATCTTTGCCGTGATCCACCCCTCTGGATGCCCCTGTGACAGAGATCATCTTCTCACTCAGGTTAAGACAATAAAGTATTGAACGTGGTGGCACTTCACAGTTGTATCTTCTCCAGTTCGCTATCTGACCACCCTCGGCTTGCATTTTTATCACTGGTTTATTGTCAACTCGTAACCGACAGTCGTCTCCTGGATTTTGTTCTATTGTGCCCTCGGATATTTTTGCAATTGCAGATAACTCGAGTACCCCATTAGAATTTATCGGTATTCTTTGGAGGATTTCCGTGCATTGCTTAAATACTCAACATAGGGCGTGGAGAAACGTGGCCCTTCCTTTTTTTTCTGCAGCTGAATTGTATTTTTATCATCTTCCTTTAATTTCTTCACAGCAGCGTCCGTGACGCTAGCATTCGTTTATTGCTTGTCCAAATCTCAGCTCTTAAACACCATGCCAGCGCTCGAAAATTATGACATTTTCCTTGACCTCACGAATGATATGCACGATCCAGTCTCCATCCAACTTCTCAGAGACTATGACAGACAAGCCGGTCGCGTCGTTCTGCTTTATCCAGCAGAGAGCCTTACTCTCATCCTCGAATCAGGATCGTCATACCAATACGCCGTCAAATCTCGCACTAAAGTCGCAAATGTGACGTGAGTAGCGCGTTGTTCAATGTATGGGAAGGTGCTTAGACTAATCCTATTTATTTCAGAGCTAGATCATGGAAAGATATAACTTGTTCCATCTCCCAACTATTCACGGGAAACTCAATGGACTCGTTGTCGTCATCAGTCTCCTCAGCTGCGAGCGGAGTACGAGTCGACCGTCTATGGAGAGATCATCGATTTAGCATATGGAACGAGGCCTAGCACTGGCACTAGATTCCATTTCTCTAACTGTAGGTGTTTCCTTCGTTGAACACTATTGCCCCCTTTGCTCACCATCACCTTGCTGCTTACAGGGTTAGGGATCCTGCATAAAGGGTGCCATTTAATTACATACTTGTAAAATATTTTTATGATAATCCAGGATACGATTAATTTATGAGATCGTTCGTATCTGCATTACTGGAAATCAAGTCATAAGACCAATCTCAAGAAAAGCTGACGCCTTCCAAAAGCTCGCGAGCTTCCTTCAGTCCGGTCTTCGGCGATAAGGAGGTAAGGCATAGCGTCCCTTTCCACCGTAACGACCGAGATCAAGGAACCTGTTGCGCAAAAGTTTGCTATCTTCTGTGAATCTTGGATTGTAAAACATGCGCATCAAAGAGCGATACGAAAGGGAGGAATAAATAAACGAGGTCGGATTAAGGAGATAAAATAACTTATTACATCACTCAAGTACATGCACGCCTCTGTCACAAGAGTAAAATGTCGCTGAGATGGGCTAAAGGTATGCAAAGTCAAGGGAATTTGAATCCTTCTGTCAAAGCATTCTCCATGCTATATACAGGAGCTTTTTCCGTCTCGACGGTGTTACACCCTGCGCAAGAGCACCGCGTGCCACGACAAGTGCGGGTCGCTCTTCGCCAATTCGTTTGTAGCCGGCACGACGGCGAGGCGCAGGAGTAAGCGAATTTTGTTCCTTCAAATCGTCGTGGACGGATTTATACGCCAGAGGAGTAGCAAGCAATTCATCCTGTGATTTCGCATGAACAACCGATGCAACTTTCAATGAACCAAATTTACCGCGTAAGTTGATGCTTTTTGCTCAGGGCAGTAATTGCATCAGCACCTCTGTACCGGAGAATCTTCTGGACGTTCCACCGCGTCTTTGATCGCAATACACCCTTCTCTTTGACATCCATCTTTCGTTCTAATCGCAGAACCTGCAGAGCTTTATCGCCTCCGTCGTTCAAGATTTGTTCGGGGCGAGCAGTCCGCAGTTTGTCCTTTAGCAGTTCCCATCCGATAGCTCTCGAAGTCATTTCCCATCTCAAGTCCCGTGGATTGTCGACAAGTTCGAGAATGGCATGCGGGGCATTGTCACCTTGTCGGTTACCGAACTTGTGTATGCGCGTATACCTCCAGGGCGTTCCGCATATCGTTGAGCAAACGTAGAGAATAATTTCGACAATGCTGTGGGTTTCAGCAGGAAGGCAGAAGCGCGTTCGCGCGCGCCATTGTCCCCTTTTTGCCCATGGTAATGATCTGGAGAAGTTGTGAGAACCGAACGGCGACGACAGTTTGACGACGAAGAATAGAATTAATAATAACCTTTTCAGCCAGTCTGGCTGTATCTCGTGCTTTGGGTAAAGTGGTTTTGATTTGTTCATGTTCAAATAATGAAGTGACTAGATTTCTATGATAGTGTTTGTTAGAAGAGAGTATGTATACCAACGTCGTACGAAGGTGCATTGGCTAACCGTAACATAAGCATTCTATGTGATGAAGTTCTTGAGAACTTTCGGAAGGCGATTCCATGCTTCATGATGACACGTCGCGAGAATTAGCAAGGTAGGACGGACGGAGGTACTGTGTTGGCGTCAAAAATATTGACTTATGTAAGCACATATGCCAGTGAAGTCAAGTTTTCAACAACCGTCAACATTCTTATTACTCTCCCAACATCATGGTCCATGCACTCATCAATCCGAGGAAGAAACGTTATGTGTTTATTCGAAATGCTAGTAACACGTTCGAAAGAATGGCTCAAACGAAAAGTCTATATTCAGCTACCCTGCGAACTGGCCTCGCTGTACACCCTGAAAAAGACTAGACAGGTCCACCTGAAAGATGTGACCTGAATCAGGGTAATTTTGTTGGAGACTTGCATCTCCTCCTATCGCCCCGCAGTGGGCAGTAGTGACGAACATGATATCGTTCTTGGGCCTGAGAAATTTTGCGGTCAGAGAGAGTATGGCGAAGGTGTAGACACCGGTTTACGCACCCCCAAAACAGCAAGAAGTGATATTCAAGGCAGTGGGGAACAGGAGCTGGAAGTCAACGCTACCTTCCTTGTCGAAACGTACAATACGGGACCCTCCCCACCTTCGAATTCGGTGTGAGTTACTACATTAATGAAGAGCTGCCCAGCATACCGTGCACTCCAGACGCCTCCAGCATCGTCAACGCACAAGCCATCACAGTACGTTTTCGGCAAATCCCTTTTCTATGGCATCCACAAAGACTCGCTTATTGCTTAGTTCTCCTTCGTTGTAGTCATAGGCATAGATTTTGTTGACCAATGAGTCGGTGAAATAACTGATGAGATAAACATTATTCTTCTCAAGGACCAATGAAGAAAACAAGCGCTCACAAAGTCTTCTCATCGGCGCTCCAGCCTAGACCGTTGGAATCCTATGACAAAAATGACATCAGAAATGCTAAAACAAGCTTCAGAAGCAAACGTGCCGTAAATGGACCTTCATCTACTATTTTGCAAGAGCTTGTCGCAGGATCATATTTGTAAAGCTGCCCCGGAATACCTTCCTCTTTGTTATAAAGGGTCCCAGCAAAGAAGCGACCTTTGCTGTCGCAACCGCCGTCGTTAAAGCGCGTAGAAAGGCATATATTCGGAGAGATAAGAGTTTGTAGAGGTAAGAAATTTTTGAATCTCCTTTCAATAAAGCGAAGCCCTGAGCTGCAGCACCAAGGCCAGCGTAGTTGAAAACAAGTTGTTCAAATTTAGCAAGACCTAACGTGTATCACGTACTCCTGCGGCATCGCGTCGTAAAGCCAAGCAGCATACCGCTTCGTCGTATTCTTCAAAGGATGTCTCACAATTCAGTATGTTAACGTGAAAGACCTGGCATCACAGATGATGAGAGGCGATCACAGAATGACCGTGAAGAGGAGTTGTCACCTTCTTTTCCGAAATATCGACAAAATGCAAAAGCGACGTTGATGGATCGTACACGGGACCTATTAACTATGAGTTAATACATAGCAATGCAGGTCCAGTGCGCACCCTCTCCTAAGATACAGCCGACTTTGAGCCAGGGACGCTCAACAATGATTTCTCGTTTGCCTGACATGGTTAGTAGGGGCTGGGGTGCCTCTGTGCCCAATAAGTGGGATTCAGACTACTGGTGCATTGATCTTCTTATAGGCTGACGAGGGCACTGAGAGAAGACCCACTGTCTCGTTATATGACCGAGATGGTCGTTCCTGCATCGGAAGTCACCGGACTATGAGGTCGAAAGCAGAGGACTCATGCGACCGCCAAAGCAGATGATTCGACGGAACACTGTCGAGAGCTTCCAAATTGAAAAGAAAAGCAAAAAGGTAACATCTCTATTGATCATACCGTGTCACATCGATCATCTCTCAAGTCAAGACACTCGAGAATAGCTATTAGAGAGAATCGGGATTGGTGGAAGCAATGTACAGTACGGGTTATTCCGAGCCGTAAGCTATTCTTCTCCAACTTTTAGTGGGCTGCAACGCGGAAAAGACAGGCGGTTAGCCAAAAGAGAAAACGGTCAATCAGAAGAGGGCTCATACCTTCAGGAGATTTTGCGATATAGTCAATGGCTAAGGAGTGGGTTAATTGGGAATTGCCGTGAAGTCCACAACGTGTAATAACACGTACCTTGTTGGACCGTTGTAATTTCGTCTGCCTCAGCATCAGGGATCTCGATTGAGAACTCCTGAACAGGGGTTCTAGTGGTTAACGTGTTGCGTTTGAAGCGAGAAACACGTCCGCACCTCTTCAACTGCCATCATCACTTCGACTGCATCCAAACTGTCGAGTCCCAGGTCTTTACTGAAGGAGGCGCTGGTGGTCAGCTGAGCGCGCCCCAGGAGTTCAGTAACAGCATTAATGACATTGAAGGAAGATACACACCTTTGCTGGGTTAATCTTCTCGTAGCCCTTCAATGTTTCAAGGATACGGGATGTGATGACGTCCTTGGACAATGGTCCACCTGCAGAGTACATGGCGCGAGGAATCCATCTTGTTTGAAGAGTTGGGGTTGTTCGGGCAATGCATGAGATGGCAGCAGCTCTTGGGATAAGACGAGCGAGAGACATTATGTATATAATTTACTCAAGAGTCAAGGTTGAGTTGCAACTCAAAACGACTCGGTCAAGACGTGACCAATTGCTAGGTCAACCCGGCGTTGTCCGAATATTCGGCATATATAAATAAAACTAAGTATATCTGATATTATGTATAAAAACTATAAATAGACATAATTTGTCGCGGAGTACAGAAATTGACAGTAAAATGCATTACAATCTTCAACGTAAATCTCAACACAATAGAACAGTATGAAAGTAAAATCAAGGTATTTATACAATTTTATGAGTCCAAGCGAAGTGAAAATATGTCTTTGAAGATGAGTAAAGATTGGAAAGTGAGATCCGGAAATTGCCGAAATGAACTATGCAGTATACAGATAAGGTTTGAGGTCTGTTAAGCCACATTGGTTTCCCAAGTCGGCGTAAACGTTCAACTCCTCAAGGTACGAGACGTCTAGCTCACTTCATTATCCAGTACTAAATTATACCCTCTTTGAACCCCACAGGTCCGTACGGAATCTGTATACCGAGTTTCTCCAAAAACTAATCGTTTCGGCGCGTAGATCACGACAATGGCCACCTTTTCGTCGACACCCATCGTTATTGATGGCAAGGGTCACCTCCTTGGTCGATTGGCTTCAATCATCTCCAAGCAGATTCTCTCTGGACAGAAAATTGTGGTGGTGAGGTGTGAAATTAACATTTCCGGTAGCTTCTTCCGAAACAAGGTATGTTGACTGTTTTGTGCAATATAGATATATACAGCTGAACTTGAGATGTGCAGCTCCGCTACCACAATTTCCTCCACAAACGCCACATTGTGAACCCCAAAAGTCTGGTCCCTTCCATCACCGTGCCCTCCAAGATCCTCTACCGTGCCATCCGGGGTATGACCCCACACAAGAGCGCCCGTGGTGCTGCTGCCCTCGAGCGCCTCAAGCTCTTCGAAGGTGTTCCCCACCATACGATAAGAAGAAGCGAATGGTGGTCCCTGAAGCTCTGCGAGTGTTGAGGTTGAAGCCGGGACGCAAGTACTGCACTGTCAAGGTATGTCATCAACAACAGTAGTATAGCGCATGGGATGGTTTTATTTATACGGACACCAGCGTCTCTCGCACGAGGTTGGCGGGGATATAAGGATGTTGTTGATCGTCTTGAGGAAAAGAGAAAGATCAAGGCCCAGGCATTCCACGAGCGCAAGGTATGTTACATTTTGTACAGATGCAATAATATCAGACTTTGTGCTCACGAACGACCACCCAGCTGACCGCTGTCAAATTGCGCCAAAGGCTGTCGCAGACTCTGCATCATCGTTCGAACAGCTCACCCAACTGGGATACTAGAGTAGTCACTTGCTAATTCGAGAGTCTTTGTCGGCGTCCTTTTCGCATTATGCATACTATGTACTACACTAGCCAGGGCATGACCTGTGGCTGATGATATGACACATGCAATCCATCACACATGAAGTTGAAAGGCCATATATAAGAGAAATGAAATAATACAATAATGTAATGTCATGAGTCAGAGAGTAAAGAGCGCTGACCGAGAAGAGTGACTCGGGCAATTCCGAAGGAAGAAAAAGAGATTTCGGGAGGAATATTTGGATTTTATTCTTTTACTCTTACCAGCCGATTTCTCGTTTTCTCCTCCTCCTCCTTTCTCCTCCTTCCTCCCACTCCATCATGCCCTCCGACTCCTCCAGACACGAAAATGGTATCTGTTTCTTTTTTCAATCAATTATTTATCATATCACTTATTTTCCGATATTCCGCAGCCTCTCCAGCCCAGTCCCGATCTCCTTCGCCCTCTCCTCACGACACTCTCACTCTCCGCGCCCTCGTCAGCACAAAGGACGCCGGCGTCATCATTGGAAAGGCCGGAAAAATGTTGCTGATTTGAGAGATCAGACTGGCGTCAAGGCTGGCGTCAGCAAAGTCATCCCCGGCGTCCATGAACGTGTTCTCACAGTTACTGGCTCTGTCGAGGCTGTCTCCAAGGTTCGTTCTTTTTAACCCCGTGTTTTTTAATCTGTTATTTATTTGGATTTCTCTGCAGGCATACAATCTCATTATCTCCCAGCTCGTATCCTCTACCCCTTCTTCTCCCGTTACGACTTCGTCCCCTTCTCTCCATACCTCTATCCGCCTCTTGATCTCGCACAACTTGATGGGCACCATCATCGGTCGCAATGGTCTCAAAATAAAAGCCATCCAGGACGGTTCCGGGTGCTCGCATGGTCGCCTCGAAGGAGATGCTCCTCAGTCCACTGAGCGCATCGTCGAAGTCCAGGGTTCTCCCGAGGCTATTGGACGGGCGGTGGAGGAGATCGGTAAATGTTTGTTGGAGGACTGGGAACGTGGTCTTGGAACAGTTCTCTTCCACCCTGGACCTAGCGACGAGCGCAGCGGCAATCGTCGTGGGCACAGCTATTCCTCTTCTTACACAGGTTCTCGCCGTGGCAATGGCGATGGCCGCGCGAATGGCGATGGCCGCGGGATCACCTAAAAACGCCCATTCTCCTGTCTCGAGTCCGCCATCCGCGAATCTGCGCACTCAAAATATCTCCATTCCATCTGACATGGTTGGTTGCATCATCGGACGGAGTGGAACTAAAATCACCGAAATACGCCGTTTGTCCGGTTCCAAGATCTCCATTGCGAAGGCTCCCCATGATGAGACTGGCGAAAGGATGTTCACCATCGTAGGCACTCCTGAAGCCAACGAAAAGGCCTTGTTCTTGCTCTATAACCAGTTGGAAAGCGAGAAGGAGAGGAGAGTTGGAAGGGAAGCTCAGCAACAAGCCGAGATCCAGGATTGATTCCAACAAGGTGGTTGAGATAGCCAAAGGCTCCAACATCCTTCACGTCTCTGGATGACTCGCGGCAGGATGAATTGGTGAGATCGGGTAGACCTCGAGAATCTCGACCATTGGCATTCTCGTTTTCCACTTTATCGCAAATTTTCTTCAATCTTTTGACTGCTCTTTCCTGAATCTCCTTCCTCGTCCTTCCAGTCCACCACTTCTTGATCCATATTTACCGTCCGCCAAAACTATCGAACGTTTATGCTGTACCGCTTCCGATTATGCGCGTTTTCGCTTCGATAATGCTTTCCTTTCTCCTCCCTCTCCATTGTCCTTACTACGTGCTCGTTGACTCCATTTATGATATTGCTTTCGTCGTGTACTTGCTACGTATATCATAGATTAGTCGCCCAAAATGCCATGAAATGACC
The DNA here is from genome assembly GCA_023853785.1 of Psilocybe azurescens. NCBI lineage: Eukaryota > Fungi > Basidiomycota > Agaricomycetes > Agaricales > Agrocybaceae > Psilocybe > Psilocybe azurescens. The sequence continues at coordinate 8,446 of JAJIRX010001005.1, forward strand.
CCTGCCAATCTGAGATCTCATTAGTTAAATTATCTATGTTCCTCGCTGTGACGCGCCAATCTCAAAAGATCATGTGATGGCTTCAGCAGGCATCGTTTCAATTTGAAATTGAAATGATATTGAAAAAGCGATCATGTCTTCCTTACCACCTCCTCATCCTTCTCTCCCTCTTCCACCACAGCCTGCCGCTTCATCCTCAACTCATTTCCCCAGAATACACACCCTGCCATCTCTTACCCATCATACTATAACTCACACTATGTCCAGGCCTATTCACAGCTTGAACCGGCTGCTGTTGCTCATTCAAACGAATACATAGCCCAAACCCAAAATGTGAACTATGCTATGCAGTGCAATCCCTCAGGGGTAGTAAATAGTTTTGCACCTCGTCCAATTTGGTACGAGTCAGGTAACAACCGCTGCACCCATCCTGGCTGTACTTTCACTGGGTCTGCCAAAACGGTGCAAGTTCATATGATGGATCGCCATCTCATATACCCTCCTGGGTGGGACAAGCAGAAGAAGAAGTCCGAATGGGACGCTGATCCAAGTTTGAAAGGGTGCGCCTGTATTCACCTTTTTCCTTGATGACTATATATAAATAAGATTTTACCTTCAGAAAACCCATACCTATCCAAGGAACAAATGTGGTTTTGGACTCCCCGAGGTGTTGGAGGCTTGGATAGCAGAGCGTAAAAGACGTTTTCCTACCTCCAGCCGCGTGGAAGACAAAAAGCGCAAACTTCAGGAAGCAGTAGCTCGCGGCCAGCTCGACATTGTAGACAACGGCCGGGGTTATAAACGTCCGAAAGTCGAAAGTTCTGATCCTTACGGTCGCGACGAAACGAGGCGCGATAAACGCCCCAATAATCATCAGAAAAGTCGTGCCAAACAAGAGGACGGACAAAATAGAACGCAGGATTCTGGATGGCCTAGAAGGACTCAGAATGATGCTCGCGTTCCAGAGACCAAAAAGTGATCGCTTTACAAACTGTTTCTTCGAATTCTGGGTCTGGGTTTGATGACGAAGACCAAGATGGAGATGGAGGAGCACCTAAAGCAGTCTCCTCAAAAATCGCACCCCGATGGCTTTTTCGATTGATCAAAATGTTCAGGCGCCCGTCAAAGAGAGTTTCAGTACATCTTCAGCTTCGACAAAAGGTGCTAATGCCAAGCGAGTTGTATTGCAACCAAAGTTACTGCCCAAGAATCCATTTGGTTCACGTCCCACCCTTCTACGCAATGTAAGTAAACTCTTGCGCCTTTCTGTATTCATGTTTACATTTCACAGTTACTTCTACCTGAGATAAAGGTTACCGTCTCTAATCTGTCTCAGGCTATTCGATTCATCGTGGACAATGATTTTCTCCGTAATGTGGAACTGAAACCTGGACAAGCTGACGACAATAATAAAATACAAGTTGTTGGATTAGATCAGAATGTGCAAGAGAGTACGAGCGGTCCCATTAGGTCCCATTAGTTAGTTGGCAATATAAGCTATCCACGATCACCTCCCTTCACTCGGGATTCGCTATCACTTCCACTGTCGTCGTCCTCAAGCTCGCTAGGATCCACCTCCAACCCCCTTTGTGTAACATCGAAACCGATGGCATTCAGCTGGGTTGCAATTTCATCAGCTTTCACAGGTGAAGTGACCACCACCGCGACCGAAGATGACGAGTCGAATAGAGGCAAGAAATGCTTCTCGAGCGCTCCAAGAACATCTGCTTTGGAGATAACCTGGTATTTCTCAAGCAAGTCAACTTGGTGTGTCCTTGGAACACCTTTCAAGGCTTGGTTGGTAAAGGATACGATGGCCTGCCAAAAAGGTTATCAGGTTATCAGATATCTCGACTCGTGGCAGGGCCAAATCAGGCTTACAGCTCTGCCAGCAGTGGAAACATTTTTTGCGACGCCATATACAATTGTACTCTTCGCAGCATCGAGTATGGTTTCGTCAAATTCAATCTGTCGCTCAAAGTTAGAATGCTTTGAGAGACTGTAATTTGCAAATGACATACGGAGCCATCAACGAGGCCATGAATGACTTTAGCGGCTTCTTCAAAAGCCTTAATGCTACTTGAGCTCTAAATGGTTGTTAAACATATTTTATAGGGAACATGCTGTGATACGACTTACTCGATAGAGGGTGAATGTAATGAAACCAGCTTCTACGTCTAGAGAAGTGTATGCGCCATAAGCCAGTCCAGAGCCACGAATGTAACGCTGCGCCCATGCTTTTTAATAAACCCAAATGGAAGAAGTTGAAAAACAATTTACCCAAAGATAACTTTCTGTAGCGTTGAGTACTTCTAGGGCAACCCGAATGGCAGGGTATTCAGGATGATCAAACCCTTGAATTCCTTTTGTGGTATGCATCACGAAGGAGCTTTCAATGGTCGGAAGGCTCATCACGATTGCCTAAAGAAATGCAATGTGTTCAAGTACAATACAATAAAATTTATTAGACCGATTCTAACCTTTTGGATATATTTTTTCCAATGTCACTCAGTGTTTCTGAGGCCATTGGAACGGGAGCCAAAGGTACGGACTGACAAGTAGAGTATTCTCAGGTTTGTAGAAGCACAAAATCATGAATCTAATAGACTTACTGGTATCGAGAAGTACTTTCCCAAGTACTTCTAGGTTCTTTCAAACTCAGAACATTTCCTGTCACCGAAAACCTTACTCCGGTTGGGTCAGTTACTGTACACAGTTCATTATTAGTTTGCTGAAGTAACTTTGGATAATAGACGCACTGTGTTTTCGAATTTCCTCAAAGTCAGCAATGACATCCTTCGGCGTCTCTTGAAGTGCTTTGACGAGCTTAGGAATAAGCTCGGCTTGTGGAAGGACGCCTGTGTGACTTGAAGTAGAATTTTCGGCATATAATAATGTAGACCACAGGGATGAAAGGACATTATTTCCGTCTCGCTTCATTTCTGGGAGAGTTTGCTGTATTTTGGCCAAGACGACTTGGAGTCTTCGTCAAAGAAGTCAATACTTGAATATATGCAGCGAAGCGTGTTGTTGCGACCTACCTGTCTTTGTCAAACTCAGCACCATAAATCAGGTCCTTCATCCACGCGACTGCTTTTTCGTATAAAGCGGTTTCAACCTTGATGGTGACTCGGACCATATCAGAGAAACTATTGGAGATCCCCAATTCTACCTCGTAGGATACAGTTTCGTTATCCAACTGGTTGATAACCTCTTCATGAGACAATCTGATACCAGATTGTCTCTGGACCGGCAAAGAGAAGAAAGAAGAGATACGCATACATGTATCTAAGATGGGAATCGGTTATTCATGTGAGTAATGGAGAAAATAATTGGATTGCCTACGGTCGAAGTCGGTTCGGCAGCCCTGACAGCGTGACAAGGGCGTGTACAGAAACAAAATCAGACTTAAATTTACTCGTTTAATTCATTTTTATGTCAAGAGGTGTTTCGGACATACCTCCACATGATCGTATTCAACGAAGAAGGGCAACTCTTCCCCATCAGATTTGATGTGCTTCGACAAACTGTCATTTTCAGCAGAAGGAAACACGACTTTCCTTCCTTGCTCCCGGGCTCTTGTACACTTTGAACGGGAATCCAAGAGATGCTCTTCACATCTGGTACAGGGAAAGAAGTTAGGATCTCAGGAGGAATCGCTTTGTTATGTTCTGCTTTAGCTTCTTCAAGTTCGGCCTCAGCGCGTTTAAGACCTTCAGGGCCAAGCTTTTGTACTTGAGTTGCAATCCTCTCCTTTTCTGCCTTTTCCAGCTTCTCGGCAAGACTAGCGGAAGGCTTTCCAATTATGACGACCGATGCTTGTTCAATGTAGTATCTGATACTGTGCTTAGAAATAAATAAATAATAATAATAATGAACTCACTTCGAGAGGAGGTTGGTCCATTGTTCGCTTGTCCAAGAGCGCATTTGAGCATAATGATTAATCTCGTCCATAGATTTCTGAAGCTCAGATCCATCTTCGGCACCGTACAAGACATCATAAATAATTGTGTTCGAGAAAGTGTCGCCTTTAGCAGACTCAAGTTTGCTACGTAGCTAAAACCCATCAAAGTGAGTATAACTTCAGTCTTTCCAAACCTAGGTCACTAACCTGGCGTTCATCTCTATTAAGTACCATTTCCATTCTCTGCATGTCCAGACCTTCATCAACAACTTTCTGCAGGCTTGCTTTAAGCTTGTCATTGAAGGCAGAAAGGTGTTCTGTTGGAACTGATCCAATGTATATAGGGAGATTGATGGAAGTTGCGCGGACATCCTCGCTGAAATATACATATGAACTGTAAGAAAAAATTTCAATACAAATTAAGTGGTGGGGAATGAGCGGGGTTTTTTTACCAGAGTGGGGACTCAATTTCGACAAACTCTTTATTGAGGGGGCAACAGCGGAAGAAGTAAGATATGTGCCGAGAATTTCGAGTGCCTTCCGTTCGAGGAATGCGTTTGGTGGTGGGCCAATAAAATTGATGATAAGTTCACCCATACCTATCCATCATAATGTCAATTAAGAGTATATAGAATGTCCAAGTTGTAAAGTTGCATACTTTCGTCTTGTTCGGGAAATTCTACAGTATCTTTCGATGTAGTTAATATAGACTTGCGATGCGCGCTCGGTGTTTCTAAAAGGGACGTTTCCACCCTGCTGGTCTTGCCCCTTGATTTTGCTTGTGACGGATAAGGCTGGGTTCGACTTGTTCTTGAACGACGCGCAGCAAAGAGGTTGTTCCGCTCGAGTTTTCCGGCAACAATTAGCGATAGATTATGAGGTACATAGTAGCTTGCATGATAGTCACGGACTGAGGATATTGTTTGGTAAAATGTTGTGAGGGCAGATAATGAACTCACTTTGTTGAGGCTTGAGTACACGCAAAGCCTCCATTAACCCGCCGGTCTCGCTCCGGTATGCACTACCAGGTGGGTCGAGTAGTCTTTGCGATCTGTAACATTTAAGAGGTTTAGACCGTTTTGCAGTTGTAAAAAAACCGAGCGCACCGAAGGGCCATGAGATCACCCGAGGTATTCTCTCTTCCTTGCATTTCGCTGTAAACAACGCCCGAGTCCTCGCCTTTAGGATCGATGTGATGAACCTATAAATAACAAAATATAAGAACAGAGACTTCCAGGTATGGTGTGAGGGCTAATTAATCACCTCTGTCACGAAACTACATTATGATATCAAAAAATATTCAAAATTCACTCGGATGACTTACCCGGCATTGGTGATGGTCGGATACAAGATGTGGTCGACATATATGGGAAGAAGCTGAAGAAATCCTTGTTCTCCAGCGGTGGACACAGTGTATGCTGTGTGGTCGGTGGCCGTCCAAGCATTCGTCCCGTTCGAAAACCCGCGATTGGCGAGAAGGTCCAAAATACCTTTGTATGGAAACTTTTCGGATCCCATAAATACCAAACTGATGCGAGCAAGTTAAAAGATTGACGGAGGAGAATGGGCGATAACATACTGTTCCAACGTGTGAGGGCATCCAGAGTCGTCAAAAACTACAGCATTTTGTAAGGCGCTTATCAGGCAGGGACATAAAGATCGAACTAACTTTCTGTCGGAACAACAAAATAACCATTCACGATAGGGGCTAAAGAGCAGTTAGAAGGATATTTCAATGTTTAAGCAGTAGATTTACCCTCATAATCAAGATGAATTACTGTTAGACCGGTTTCTCTGCTCTTCCATTTAGAGACAACAACATCCGTGAAGTCTAGTTTGATGCGTTTAACCAAGTCATAGTTCCCGAAGGTTTCTAGAGGTTGAGCCATCGTAGTCGCAATCAGAGGAGTAGAGGTCGCGTTTTTCAGGCCTTGGGTTGAAGTGTGTGCCGCCCGAAAGAGGAAATTTCGGTAATTAGTTTGCTTTAAGTCGTGTTCAGATGTACGTCGAAAAGTATGAAGAGTTCCTCGATAAGGCAGACGCTTGAATGTCGTAAAAGGCGTTGCATATATCGATCTAACAGGCCTGAAAATGCGCGATTGTTAAGAAATGGAGAGTGTAGTTCTCGGAGGAGGCAGCAATTTACTCAACGAGTTGTCATCATAATTGTTCGTCACATGACACGCTTTACACGTCTTGACGATTTGAAACTAAGGTATACATCACGCCAGCCAGTCACACTCGCGAGCTCTAGTCACATAGCATCACAGGAGCACATGATCAAGCAAGGAGCGAGCTCGCGAGCGGACTGGGCCGTCTCGGGCTCATTTTGGGTGATGGCCATTTCCCCAATCTTGATGTGTCGACTTCGTCAAAAAAGGTGGCTACACCTCAAAAA
>JAJIRX010001006.1:0-25500 GCA_023853785.1 Psilocybe azurescens
CGGTCTTCGGCGATAAGGAGTAAGGCATAAGCGTCCTTTTCCTGTAACGACCGAGATCAAGGAACCTGTTGCGCAAAAGTTTGCTATCTTCTGTGAATCTTGGATTGTAAAACATGCGCATCAAAGAGCGATACGAAAGGGAGGAATAAATAAACGAGGTCGGATTAAGGAGATAAAATACTTATTACATCACTCAAGTACATGCACGCCTCTGTCACAAGAGTAAAATGTCGCTGAGATGGGCTAAAGGTATAAAGTTAAGGTATTTGAATCCTTCTGTCAAATTCTCCATGCTATATACAGGAGCTTTTTTCGTCTCGACGGTGTTGCACCCTGCGCAAGAGCACCGCGTGCCACGACAAGCGCGGGTCGCTCTTCGCCAATTCGTTTGTAGCCGGCACGACGGCGAGGCGCAGGAGTAAGCGAATTTTTCCTTCAAATCGTCGTGGACGGATTTATACGCCAGAGGAGTAGCAAGCAATTCATCCTGTGATTTCGCATGAACAACCGATGCAACTTTCAGAACCAAATTTACCGCATAAGTTGATGCTTTTTGCTCAGGGCAGTAATTGCATCAGCACCTCTGTACCGGAGAATCTTCTGGACGTTCCACCGCGTCTTTGATCGCAATACACCCTTCTCTTTGACATCCATCTTTCGTTCTAATCGCAGAACCTGCAGAGCTTTATCGCCTCCGTCGTTCAAGATTTGTTCGGGGCGAGCAGTCCGCAGTTTGTCCTTTAGCAGTTCCCATCCGATAGCTCTCGAAGTCATTTCCCATCTCAAGTCCCGTGGATTGTCGACAAGTTCGAGAATGGCATGCGGGGCATTGTCACCTTGTCGGTTACCGAACTTGTGTATGCGCGTATATCCTCCAGGGCGTTCCGCGTATCGTTGAGCAAACGCAGAGAATAATTTTGACAATGCTGTGGGTTTCAGCAGGGCAGAAGCGCGTTCGCGCGCGCCATTGTCCCCTTTTGCCCATGGTAATGATCTGGAGAAGTTGTGAGAACCGAACGACGACGACAGTTTTGACGACGAAGAATAGAATTAATAATAACCTTTTCAGCCAGTCTGGCTGTATCTCGTGCTTTGGGTAAAGTGGTTTTGATCTGTTCATGTTCAAATAATGAAGTGACTAGATTTCTATGATAGTGTTTGTTAGAAGAGAGTATGTATACCAACGTCGTACGAAGGTGCATTGGCTAACCGTAACATAAGCATTCTATGTGATGAAGTTCTTGAAAACTTTCGGAAGGCGATTCCATGCTTCATGATGACACGTCGCGAGAATTAGCAAGGTAGGACGGACGGAGGTACTGTGTTGGCGTCAAAAAATATTGACTTATGTAAGCACATATGCCAGTGAAGTCAAGTTTTCAACAACCGTCAACATTCTTATTACTCTCCCAACATCATGGTCCATACACTCATCAATCCGAGGAAGAAACGTTATGTGTTTATTCGAAATGCTAGTAACACGTTCGAAAGAGAGTGGCTCAAACGAAAAGTCTATATTCAGCTACCCTGCGAACTGGCCTCGCTGTACACCCTGAAAAGACTAGACAGGTCCACCTGAAAGATGTGACCTGAATCAGGGTAATTTTGTTGGAGACTTGCGTCTCCTCCTATCGCCCCGCAGTGGGCAGTAGTGACGAACATGATATCGTTCTTGGGCCCTGATAAATTTTGCGGTCAGAGAGAGGGGCATGGCGAAGGTGTAGACACCGGTTTACGCACCCCCAAAGAAGTGATATTCAAGGCAGTGGGGAACAGGAGCTGGAAGTCAATGCTACCTTCCTTGTCGAAACGTACAATACGGGACCCTCCCCTTCGAATTCGGTGTGAGTTACTACATTAATGAAGAGCTGCCCAGCATACCGTGCACTCCAGACGCCTCCAGCATCGTCAACGCACAAGCCATCACAGTACGTTTTTTCGGCAAATCCCTTTTCTATGGCATCCACAAAGACTCGCTTATTGCTTAGTTCTCCTTCGTTGTAGTCATAGGCATAGATTTTGTTGACCAATGAGTCGGTGAAATAACTGATGAGATAAACATTATTCTTCTCAAGGACCAATGAAGAAAACAAGCGCTCACAAAGTCTTCTCATCGGCGCTCCAGCCTAGACCGTTGGAATCCTATGACAAAAATGACATCAGAAATGCTAAAACAAGCTTCAGAAGCAAACGTGCCGTAAATGGACCTTCATCTACTATTTTGCAAGAGCTTGTCGCAGGATCATATTTGTAAAGCTGCCCCGGAATACCTTCCTCTTTGTTATAAAGGGTCCCAGCAAAGCGACCTTTGCTGTCGCAACCGCCGTCGTTAAAGCGCGTGAAAGGCGTATATTCGGAAGATAGAGGTTTGTAGAGGTAAGAAATTTTTGAATCTCCTTTCAATAAAGCGAAGCCCTGAGCTGCAGCACAGGCCAGCTAGTTGAAAGCAAGTTGTTAAATTTAACAAGACCTAACGTATCACGTACTCCTGCGGCATCGCGTCGTAAAGCCAAGCAGCATACCGCTTCGTCGTATTCTTCAAAGGATGTCTCACAATTCAGTATGTTAACGTGAAAGACCTGGCATCACAGATGATGAGAGGCGATCACAGAATGACCGTGAAGAGGAGTTGTCACCTTCTTTTCCGAAATATCGACAAAATGCAAAAGCGACGTTGATGGATCGTACACGGGACCTATTAACTATGAGTTAATACATAGCAATGCAGGTCCAGTGCACCCTCTCCTAAGATACAGCCGACTTTGAGCCAGGGACGCTCAACAATGATTTCTCGTTTGCCTGACATGGTTAGTAGGGGCTGGGGGTGCCTCTGTGCCCAATAAGTGGGATTCAGACTACTGGTGCATTGATCTTCTTATAGGCTGACGAGGCCACTAGAGAAGACCCACTGTCTCGTTATATGACCGAGATGGTCGTTCCTGCATCGGAAGTCACCGGACTATGAGGTCGAAAGCAGAGGACTCATGCGACCGCCAAAGCAGATGATTCGACGGAACACTGTCGAGAGCTTCCAAATTGAAAAGAAAAGCAAAAGGTAACATCTCTATTGATCATACCGTGTCACATCGATCATCTCTCAAGTCAAGACACTCGAGAATAGCTATTAGAGAGAATCGGGATTGGTGGAAGCAATGTACAGTACGGGTTATTCCGAGCCGTAAGCTATTCTTCTCCAACTTTTAGTGGGCTGCAACGCGGAAAAGACAGGCGGTTAGCCAAAAGAGAAAACGGTCAATCAGAAGAGGGCTCATACCTTCAGGAGATTTTGCGATATAGTCAATGGCTAGGAGTGGGTTAATTGGGAATTGCCGTGAAGTCCACAACGTGTAATAACACGTACCTTGTTGGACCGTTGTAATTTCGTCTGCCTCAGCATCAGGGATCTCGATTGAGAACTCCTGAAGGTTCTAGTGGTTAACGTGTTGCGTTTGAAGCGAGAAACACGTCCGCACCTCTTCAACTGCCATCATCACTTCGACTGCATCCAAACTGTCGAGTCCCAGGTCTTTACTGAAGGAGGCGCTGGTGGTCAGCTGAGCGCGCCCCAGGAGTTCAGTAACAGCATTAATGACATTGAAGGAAGATACACACCTTTGCTGGGTTAATCTTCTCGTAGCCCTTCAATGTTTCAAGGATACGGGATGTGATGACGTCCTTGGACAATGGTCCACCTGCAGAGTACATGGCGCGAGGAATCCATCTTGTTTGAAGAGTTGGGGTTGTTCGGGCAATGCATGAGATAGCAGCAGCTCTTGGGATAAGACGAGCGAGAGACATTATGTATATAATTTACTCAAGAGTCAAGGTTGAGTTGCAACTCAAAAACGACTCGGTCAAGCCGTGACCAATTGCTAGGTCAACCCGGCGTTGTCCGAATATTCGGCATATATAAATAAAACTAAGTATATCTGATATCATATGTATAAAAAACTATAAATAGACATAATTTGTCGCGGAGTACAGAAATTGACAGTAAAATGCATTACAATCTTCAACGTAAATCTCAACACAATAGAACAGTATGAAAAGTAAATCAAGGTATTTATACAATTTTATGAGTCCAAGCGAAGTGAAAATATGTCTTTGAAGATGAGTAGAAAAGAGTTGGAAAGTGAGATCCGGAAATTGAAATGAACTATGCAGTATACAGATAAGAGTTTGAGATCTGTTAAGCCACATTGGTTTCCCAAGTCGGCGTAAACGTTCAACTCCTCAAGGTACGAGACGTCTAGCTCACTTCATTATCCAGTACTAAATTATACCCTCTTTGAACCCCACAGGTCCGTACGGAACCTGTATACCGAGATTCTCCAAAAACTAATCGTTTCGGCGCGTAGATCACGACAATGGCCACCTTTTCGTCGACACCCATCGTTATTGATGGCAAGGGTCACCTCCTTGGTCGATTGGCTTCAATCATCTCCAAGCAAGATTCTCTCTGGACAGAAAATTGTGGTGGTGAGGTGTGAGGAAATTAACATTTCCGGTAGCTTCTTCCGAAACAAGGTATGTTGACTGTTTTGTGCAATATAGATATATACAGCTGAACTTGAGATGTGCAGCTCCGCTACCACAATTTCCTCCACAAACGCCACATTGTGAACCCCAAAAAGTCTGGTCCCTTCCATCACCGTGCCCCTCCAAGATCCTCTACCGTGCCATCCGGGGTATGACCCCACACAAGAGCGCCCGTGGTGCTGCTGCCCTCGAGCGCCTCAAGCTCTTCGAAGGTGTTCCCCACCATACGATAAGAAGAAGCGAATGGTGGTCCCTGAAGCTCTGCGAGTGTTGAGGTTGAAGCCGGGACGCAAGTACTGCACTGTCAAGGTATGTCATCAACAACAGTAGTATAGCGCATGGGATGGTTTTATTTATACGGACACCAGCGTCTCTCGCACGAGGTTGGCTGGGGATATAAGGATGTTGTTGATCGTCTTGAGGAAAAGAGAAAGATCAAGGCCCAGGCATTCCACGAGCGCAAGGTATGTTACATTTTGTACAGATGCAATAATATCAGACTTTGTGCTCACGAACGACCACCAAGCTGACCGCTGTCAAATTGCGCCAAAGGCTGTCGCAGACTCTGCATCATCGTTCGAACAGCTCACCCAACTGGGATACTAGAGTAGTCACTTGCTAATTCGAGAGTCTTTGTCGGCGTCCTTTTCGCATTATGCATACTATGTACTACACTAGCCGGGGCATGACCTGTGGCTGATGATATGACACATGCAATCCATCACACATGAAGTTGAAAGGCCATATATAAGAGAAATGAAATAATACAATAATGTAATGTCATGAGTCAGAGAGTAAAAGAGCGCTGACCGAGAAGAGTGACTCGGGCAATTCCGAAGGAAGAAAAAGAGATTTCGGGAGGAATATTTGGATTTTATTCTTTTACTCTTACCAGCCGATTTCTCGTTTTCTCCTCCTCCTTTCTCCTCCTTCCTCCCACTCCATCATGCCCTCCGACTCCTCCAGACACGAAAATGGTATCTGTTTCTTTTTTCAATCAATTATTTATCATATCACTTATTTTCCGATATTCCGCAGCCTCTCCAGCCCAGTCCCGATCTCCTTCGCCCTCTCCTCACGACACTCTCACTCTCCGCGCCCTCGTCAGCACAAAGGACGCCGGCGTCATCATTGGAAAGGCCGGAAAAAATGTTGCTGATTTGAGAGATCAGACTGGCGTCAAGGCTGGCGTCAGCAAAGTCATCCCCGGCGTCCATGAACGTGTTCTCACAGTTACTGGCTCTGTCGAGGCTGTCTCCAAGGTTCGTTCTTTTAACCCCGTGTTTTTTAATCTGTTATTTATTGTGGATTTTCTCTGCAGGCATACAATCTCATTATCTCCCAGCTCGTATCCTCTACCCCTTCTTCTCCCGTTACGACTTCGTCCCCTTCTCTCCATACCTCTATCCGCCTCTTGATCTCGCACAACTTGATGGGCACCATCATCGGTCGCAATGGTCTCAAAATAAAAGCCATCCAGGATGGTTCCGGTGCTCGCATGGTCGCCTCGAAGGAGATGCTCCCTCAGTCCACTGAGCGCATCGTCGAAGTCCAGGGTTCTCCCGAGGCTATTGGACGGGCGGTGGAGGAGATCGGTAAATGTTTGTTGGAGGACTGGGAACGTGGTCTTGGAACAGTTCTCTTCCACCCTGGACCTAGCGACGAGCGCAGCGGCAATCGTCGTGGGCACAGCTATTCCTCTTCTTACACAAGTTCTCGCCGTGGCAATGGCGATGGCCGCGCGAATGGCGATGGCCGCGGGACTCATCACCTAAAAACGCTCATTCTCCTGTCTCGAGTCCGCCATCCGCGAATCTGCGCACTCAAAATATCTCCATTCCATCTGACATGGTTGGTTGCATCATCGGACGGAGTGGAACTAAAATCACCGAAATACGCCGTTTGTCCGGTTCCAAGATCTCCATTGCGAAGGCTCCCCATGATGAGACTGGCGAAAGGATGTTCACCATCGTAGGCACTCCTGAAGCCAACGAAAAGGCCTTGTTCTTGCTCTATAACCAGTTGGAAAGCGAGAAGGAGAGGAGAGTTGGAAGGGAAGCTCAGCAACAAGCCGAGATCCAGGATTGATTCCAACAAGGTGGTTGAGATAGCCAAAGGCTCCAACATCCTTCATGTCTCTGGATGACTCGCGGCAGGATGAATTGGTGAGATCGGGTAGACCTCGAGAATCTCGACCATTGGCATTCTCGTTTTCCACTTTATCGCAAATTTTCTTCAATCTTTTGACTGCTCTTTCCTGAATCTCCTTCCTCGTCCTTCCAGTCCACCACTTCTTGATCCATATTTACCGTCCGCCAAAACTATCGAACGTTTATGCTGTACCGCTTCCGATTATGCGCGTTTTCGCTTCGATAATGCTTTCCTTTCTCCTCCCTCTCCATTGTCCTTACTACGTGCTCGTTGACTCCATTTATGATATTGCTTTCGTCGTGTACTTGCTACGTATATCATAGATTAGTCGCCCAAAATGCCATGAAATGACCCCTGCCAATCTGAGATCTCATTAGTTAAATTATCTATGTTCCTCGCTGTGACGCGCCAATCTCAAAAGATCATGTGATGGCTTCAGCAGGCATCGTTTCAATTTGAAATTGAAATGATATTGAAAAAGCGATCATGTCTTCCTTACCACCTCCTCATCCTTCTCTCCCTCTTCCACCACAGCCTGCCGCTTCATCCTCAACTCATTTCCCCAGAATACACACCCTGCCATCTCTTACCCATCATACTATAACTCACACTATGTCCAGGCCTATTCACAGCTTGAACCGGCTGCTGTTGCTCATTCAAACGAATACATAGCCCAAACCCAAAATGTGAACTATGCTATGCAGTGCAATCCCTCAGGGGTAGTAAATAGTTTTGCACCTCGTCCAATTTGGTACGAGTCAGGTAACAACCGCTGCACCCATCCTGGCTGTACTTTCACTGGGTCTGCCAAAACGGTGCAAGTTCATATGATGGATCGCCATCTCATATACCCTCCTGGGTGGGACAAGCAGAAGAAGTCCGAATGGGACGCTGATCCAAGTTTGAAAGGGTGCGCCTGTATTCACCTTTTCCTTGATGACTATATATAAATAAGATTTTACCTTCAGAAAACCCATACCTATCCAAGGAACAAATGTGGTTTTGGACTCCCCGAGGTGTTGGAGGCTTGGATAGCAGAGCGTAAAAGACGTTTTCCTACCTCCAGCCGCGTGGAAGACAAAAAGCGCAAACTTCAGGAAGCAGTAGCTCGCGGCCAGCTCGACATTGTAGACAACGGCCGGGGTTATAAACGTCCGAAAGTCGAAAGTTCTGATCCTTACGGTCGCGACGAAACGAGGCGCGATAAACGCCCCAATAATCATCAGAAAAGTCGTGCCAAACAAGAGGACGGACAAAATAGAACGCAGGATTCTGGATGGCCTAGAAGGACTCAGAATGATGCTCGCGTTCCAGAGACCAAAAAGTGATCGCTTTACAAACTGTTTCTTCGAATTCTGGGTCTGGGTTTGATGACGAAGACCAAGATGGAGATGGAGGAGCACCTAAAGCAGTCTCCTCAAAATCGCACCCCCGATGGCTTTTTCGATTGATCAAAATGTTCAGGCGCCCGTCAAAGAGAGTTTCAGTACATCTTCAGCTTCGACAAAGGTGCTAATGCCAAGCGAGTTGTATTGCAACCAAAGTTACTGCCCAAGAATCCATTTGGTTCACGTCCCACCCTTCTACGCAATGTAAGTAAACTCTTGCGCCTTTCTGTATTCATGTTTACATTTCACAGTTACTTCTACCTGAGATAAAGGTTACCGTCTCTAATCTGTCTCAGGCTATTCGATTCATCGTGGACAATGATTTTCTCCGTAATGTGGAACTGAAACCTGGACAAGCTGACGACAATAATAAAATACAAGTTGTTGGATTAGATCAGAATGTGCAAGAGAGTACGAGCGGTCCCATTAGGTCCCATTAGTTAGTTGGCAATATAAGCTATCCACGATCACCTCCCTTCACTCGGGGATTCGCTATCACTTCCACTGTCGTCGTCCTCAAGCTCGCTAGGATCCACCTCCAACGCCCTTTGTGTAACATCGAAACCGATGGCATTCAGCTGGGTTGCAATTTCATCAGCTTTCACAGGTGAAGTGACCACCACCGCGACCGAAGATGACGAGTCGAATAGAGGCAAGAAATGCTTCTCGAGCGCTCCAAGAACATCTGCTTTGGAGATAACCTGGTATTTCTCAAGCAAGTCAACTTGGTGTGTCCTTGGAACACCTTTCAAGGCTTGGTTGGTAAAGGATACGATGGCCTGCCAAAAAGGTTATCAGGTTATCAGATATCTCGACTCGTGGCAGGGCCAAATCAGGCTTACAGCTCTGCCAGCAGTGGAAACATTTTTGCGACGCCATATACAATTGTACTCTTCGCAGCATCGAGTATGGTTTCGTCAAATTCAATCTGTCGCTCAAAGTTAGAATGCTTTGAGAGACTGTAATTTGCAAATGACATACGGAGCCATCAACGAGGCCATGAATGACTTTAGCGGCTTCTTCAAAAGCCTTAATGCTACTTGAGCTCTAAATGGTTGTTAAACATATTTTATAGGGAACATGCTGTGATACGACTTACTCGATAGAGGGTGAATGTAATGAAACCAGCTTCTACGTCTAGAGAAGTGTATGCGCCATAAGCCAGTCCAGAGCCACGAATGTAACGCTGCGCCCATGCTTTTTAATAAACCCAAATGGAAGAAGTTGAAAAACAATTTACCCAAAGATAACTTTCTGTAGCGTTGAGTACTTCTAGGGCAACCCGAATGGCAGGGTATTCAGGATGATCAAACCCTTGAATTCCTTTTGTGGTATGCATCACGAAGGAGCTTTCAATGGTCGGAAGGCTCATCACGATTGCCTAAAGAAATGCAATGTGTTCAAGTACAATACAATAAAATTTATTAGACCGATTCTAACCTTTTTGGATATATTTTTTCCAATGTCACTCAGTGTTTCTGAGGCCATTGGAACGGGAGCCAAAGGTACGGACTGACAAGTAGAGTATTCTCAGGTTTGTAGAAGCACAAAATCATGAATCTAATAGACTTACTGGTATCGAGAAGTACTTTCCCCAAGTACTTCTAGGTTCTTTCAAACTCAGAACATTTCCTGTCACCGAAAACCTTACTCCGGTTGGGTCAGTTACTGTACACAGTTCATTATTAGTTTGCTGAAGTAACTTTGGATAATAGACGCACTGTGTTTTCGAATTTCCTCAAAGTCAGCAATGACATCCTTCGGCGTCTCTTGAAGTGCTTTGACGAGCTTAGGAATAAGCTCGGCTTGTGGAAGGACGCCTGTGTGACTTGAAGTAGAATTTTCGGCATATAATAATGTAGACCACAGGGATGAAAGGACATTATTTCCGTCTCGCTTCATTTCTGGGAGAGTTTGCTGTATTTTGGCCAAGACGACTTGGAGTCTTCGTCAAAGAAGTCAATACTTGAATATATGCAGCGAAGCGTGTTGTTGCGACCTACCTGTCTTTGTCAAACTCAGCACCATAAATCAGGTCCTTCATCCACGCGACTGCTTTTTCGTATAAAGCGGTTTCAACCTTGATGGTGACTCGGACCATATCAGAGAAACTATTGGAGATCCCCAATTCTACCTCGTAGGATACAGTTTCGTTATCCAACTGGTTGATAACCTCTTCATGAGACAATCTGATACCAGATTGTCTCTGGACCGGCAAAGAGAAGAAAGAAGAGAGATACGCATACATGTATCTAAGATGGGAATCGGTTATTCATGTGAGTAATGGAGAAAATAATTGGATTGCCTACGGTCGAAGTCGGTTCGGCAGCCCTGACAGCGTGACAAGGGCGTGTACAGAAACAAAATCAGACTTAAATTTACTCGTTTAATTCATTTTTATGTCAAGAGGTGTTTCGGACATACCTCCACATGATCGTATTCAACGAAGAAGGGCAACTCTTCCCCATCAGATTTGATGTGCTTCGACAAACTGTCATTTTCAGCAGAAGGAAACACGACTTTCCTTCCTTGCCCGGGCTCTTGTACACTTTGAACGGGAATCCAAGAGATGCTCTTCACATCTGGTACAGGGAAAGAAGTTAGGATCTCAGGAGGAATCGCTTTGTTATGTTCTGCTTTAGCTTCTTCAAGTTCGGCCTCAGCGCGTTTAAGACCTTCAGGGCCAAGCTTTTGTACTTGAGTTGCAATCCTCTCCTTTTCTGCCTTTTCCAGCTTCTCGGCAAGACTAGCGGAAGGCTTTCCAATTATGACGACCGATGCTTGTTCAATGTAGTATCTGATACTGTGCTTAGAAATAAATAAATAATAATAATAATGAACTCACTTCGAGAGGAGGTTGGTCCATTGTTCGCTTGTCCAAGAGCGCATTTGAGCATAATGATTAATCTCGTCCATAGATTTCTGAAGCTCAGATCCATCTTCGGCACCGTACAAGACATCATAAATAATTGTGTTCGAGAAAGTGTCGCCTTTAGCAGACTCAAGTTTGCTACGTAGCTAAAACCCATCAAAGTGAGTATATATGAGAAAACTTCAGTCTTTCCAAACCTAGGTCACTAACCTGGCGTTCATCTCTATTAAGTACCATTTCCATTCTCTGCATGTCCAGACCTTCATCAACAACTTTCTGCAGGCTTGCTTTAAGCTTGTCATTGAAGGCAGAAAGGTGTTCTGTTGGAACTGATCCAATGTATATAGGGAGATTGATGGAAGTTGCGCGGACATCCTCGCTGAAATATACATATGAACTGTAAGAAAAAATTTCAATACAAATTAAGTGGTGGGGAATGAGCGGGGTTTTTTTACCAGAGTGGGGACTCAATTTCGACAAACTCTTTATTGAGGGGGCAACAGCGGAAGAAGTAAGATATGTGCCGAGAATTTCGAGTGCCTTCCGTTCGAGGAATGCGTTTGGTGGTGGGCCAATAAAATTGATGATAAGTTCACCCATACCTATCCATCATAATGTCAATTAAGAGTATATAGAATGTCCAAGTTGTAAAGTTGCATACTTTCGTCTTGTTCGGGAAATTCTACAGTATCTTTCGATGTAGTTAATATAGACTTGCGATGCGCGCTCGGTGTTTCTAAAAGGGACGTTTCCACCCTGCTGGTCTTGCCCCTTGATTTTGCTTGTGACGGATAAGGCTGGGTTCGACTTGTTCTTGAACGACGCGCAGCAAAGAGGTTGTTCCGCTCGAGAGTTTTCCGGCAACAATTAGCGATAGATTATGAGGTACATAGTAGCTTGCATGATAGTCACGGACTAAGGATATTGTTTGGTAAAATGTTGTGAGGGCAGATAATGAACTCACTTTGTTGAGGCTTGAGTACACGCAAAGCCTCCATTAACCCGCCGGTCTCGCTCCGGTATGCACTACCAGGTGGGTCGAGTAGTCTTTGCGATCTGTAACATTTAAGAGGTTTAGACCGTTTTGCAGTTGTAAAAAAACCGAGCGCACCGAAGGGCCATGAGATCACCCGAGGTATTCTCTCTTCCTTGCATTTCGCTGTAAACAACGCCCGAGTCCTCGCCTTTAGGATCGATGTGATGAACCTATAAATAACAAAATATAAGAACAGAGACTTCCAGGTATGGTGTGAGGGCTAATTAATCACCTCTGTCACGAAACTACATTATGATATCAAAAAATATTCAAAATTCACTCGGATGACTTACCCGGCATTGGTGATGGTCGGATACAAGATGTGGTCGACATATATGGGAAGAAGCTGAAGAAATCCTTGTTCTCCAGCGGTGGACACAGTGTATGCTGTGTGGTCGGTGGCCGTCCAAGCATTCGTCCCGTTCGAAAACCCGCGATTGGCGAGAAGGTCCAAAATACCTTTGTATGGAAACTTTTCGGATCCCATAAATACCAAACTGATGCGAGCAAGTTAAAAGATTGACGGAGGAGAATGGGCGATAACATACTGTTCCAACGTGTGAGGGCATCCAGAGTCGTCAAAAACTACAGCATTTTGTAAGGCGCTTATCAGGCAGGGACATAAAGATCGAACTAACTTTCTGTCGGAACAACAAAATAACCATTCACGATAGGGGCTAAAGAGCAGTTAGAAGGATATTTCAATGTTTAAGCAGTAGATTTACCCTCATAATCAAGATGAATTACTGTTAGACCGGTTTCTCTGCTCTTCCATTTAGAGACAACAACATCCGTGAAGTCTAGTTTGACGCGTTTAACCAAGTCATAGTTCCCGAAGGTTTCTAGAGGTTGAGCCATCGTAGTCGCAATCAGAGGAGTAGAGGTCGCGTTTTTCAGGCCTTGGGTTGAAGTGTGTGCCGCCCGAAAGAGGAAATTTCGGTAATTAGTTTGCTTTAAGTCGTGTTCAGATGTACGTCGAAAAGTATGAAGAGTTCCTCGATAAGGCAGACGCTTGAATGTCGTAAAAAGGCGTTGCATATATCGATCTAACAGGCCTGAAAAATGCGCGATTGTTAAGAAATGGAGAGTGTAGTTCTCGGAGGAGGCAGCAATTTACTCAACGAGTTGTCATCATAATTGTTCGTCACATGACACGCTTTACACGTCTTGACGATTTGAAACTAAGGTATACATCACGTGATATTGCGTGACAAAATCCCATACTTATTTTGCGTATTTCCCATGGGGTACAGTCAAATCCGGATAAAATTGAGATCTAAAACCAAGAAAATGTGCATTTTTTCAATACAAACGATTTCTTGCTCATGTTTTTTCCAAAAGAGGGGATGGGGAGATGCCCAGTGTCCGCATCGGACGTCCGAGGTGCGTCACATTTGTGTCACAGTCATGTGATGTGAATCAAAGCGCCTACCTTAACTTTGTGGTTAGCACTCACTTGAGTCGGTTCATGATAAAAGTTGGTCCTACTAAAAATACAATCTCCTCCTTCAAGCTTCACATCATCAAGCCCTTAAAAGAGATGGCTACTCCGGCGAAGATATATCAAATGACTCCCGAACAGCTTGCTTTGGCGAAGCTTCGGAAAGCAAAGAAGGAAAGGCTGGCTCAAATGGGCACCAGCGCCAGTGTTGAAATGTCTGGTACCAGTATGAGTCCACTGCTTTCTCGACCATGGTTGCCAATACCGCATACTCGTCTGGAAAGCCAAAATACGCGTTTTCATCAAACCAAAATAATGTCGTGGAATGTATGTAATGTTTTATTGGCTTCACCTGATTTTCGCGCTGGGCCACGAACTGAACTGTGACCCAAGCTTCTTGCGCAATGTTTGATCCGTACGGCTTTCTCCAGCGAATGCTTCGATCCCCTGCACTGATACTTTCTCGATAGGAAGGGAGCTATTTCCAAACAGTGACTGCCTGAAAGTTGGACAGAGAGAACCTCTAATTCACGAAGAAATTCGGAGGCAAAATGCCGATATTCTCTGTCTTCAAGTAACTTATATTCTGCCTGAGTCATCTGGCCATGGCCTGATCGTTTCTGCAGGAAGTTGATCGCTTGGAAAAGCTGCTACCTATGCTTGAGAAAGCGGGCTATTCACATTGTTACGCCTCAGGACCTCGTAAACTTCACGGATGTTTGATCGCGTTCAAAAAGATCTGTACTCAATGGTATCAGAGAGGGTCATATTCTACGATGATCAGACTGTGGGAACAAATCCTACATCCACACTTACTGGAGGCTCGTTTAAAACAAGGAACATAGGGTATATGCTTGCTTTGAAGAGTAATGTTGACCCCCAGGATGGAATAGTTGTGGCAACAACCCACCTCTTCTGGCACCCGAGGTCCGTGAGCTAATCAAATCCATCTCATGTACTTTTATTCAATCATCATTCTAGGTATATATATGAAAAAATCAGGTAATTTTTGCCAACCTTGGTTTTCGAGAAGGAATCAGTCAATTAAGCAGACAGGTGGGGATCCTACTGAGAGAGGTGACAGCCTTTCGAGAAGAACTTTCCATCAATAACTGGCCAACTATAATAGCAGGCGGTATGTTTCTGTTCGTCTTGTATTTTGTTTGATAGCCATTCAGTTAAAACGCTGTACCACAGATTTCAATTTCACCCCGATTGACCCTGCCTATTCTCTAGTAACCGGGGACACATTGCTCTCAGTCCAGAAAGAAACAATTACTTCTTCTCGCGTAGTCCATTCCTCTATTGATCCTAGCGTCGTGACAAATACCCCCATTGCCGCAGTTGAAGACGAAGCTGGGGACGTTGACCCAGATAGGGTCATCGTAAATGCTCGACCTCCTAGACCAGAGGAAGGTATTCTCACCATACCCGAAATCGAAAAATGGTTCTCCACATTGCCAAAGCCTCACAGCGCATACAACATTGGAATACACGCCAGTAGAGAAAGCGGCAACAACTTACCAACGTTTGGTGCGCGGAATGCACTGCCATCAGGGAGAAATGGTTCCAACGAACCAGAGTACACAAGCTACACCCATTATTGGCATTTAACCTTGGGTATAACTGTTCCATATCTGAGTTCTTCTTTCATTGACATGGTTTTCTTCAGATTATATCTTTTTTCTTGATCTTCCAGAGAGGCCCATCAGCGTCATTGGGTTGTTAACGCCACTTAAAGAAAGTGACATGACACCTGGACTTCCTCTAAAACATGTTTCCGGAAGTGATCATACATGCCTTGTCGCCGAATTAAGCTGGTAAAAACCATCGTCCCAGGCAGTACAGATCGTAGAGAAAAGAATACTTAAAAGAGTGTGCGAGCACGAAAGTGCAAATAGAGCGATATGTAGAATATAAAAAGTTCTTCCAGGAATTAACAACCACCCAAACGTCTGTCCAGAAACCCGGTATCTACTATTGAGAACCTCAACCTCGAGTTGCTCTGTCAGAACCCGCCAAAAGACTGTCAAATAGACCACCCGCGGAAGCCTCATTCCGTAGTTGTATCATGTAAACAATGCCTGTTCGAGCGCCCTTATCACTCAGTTCGATGGCAACGCCGGTCTTACCCACCCTTTCGACCCCATCTGTCAGAACGATTGTGGAAATTAAGACAGACTTGTCTTTATTATCGGCTTCCACAACAAGTTGTTTGACATTTGTTGGTTCTTGGCGGTATAGTTTGAGCTTTGCTGACCCCAGTGACTTCCATTGAGCATGATGTTGCTGTAAGAATACTTTGCATTTCATTTGCGCCGAGATGGTTGAAACAACAGGGCCTAAGTGCTGCGGCTCCTGCAACGGCGAATTAGGAGGGCTTGGTTCGGTGAAGGGTATTTCTGCCATCGACACAGAGCGTTGGCCAAGCTGGGCCGACGGTAACATAGGACGAGCTTGAGGGGCAAGCATTCCACCCGCATAAGAATTGGTTCTCGGCCCTTGATTCATATGATTAGGGCCCTGTCCAGGGAGAAAACGGGGAACAGGAGGGGCAAGCGCTTCAGGCTGAGAATACTGTGATCCTAGGGAACGTATTGAAGGGGCCTTGTGGATGGGGCCGGGGCCCATGTTGGGTGCAGATGGTGGCCTTGGTGGAGGAAGACCACCAGGTGGGAAGTGGGGACGAGCGCCGGGGTTGAGAGGATACACGGGATGTTGTATTGAAGGACCGGGGCCGCTTTGAGCATTTCCGGGATAAGGCCCTGGTCCGTACTGTCCATTGGGCGGAGGGTAATTTGGACCAGTCGATGACTCTCCATTTGTACCTGGGAGGTAGCTAGTACTTCTCGCAGGAGGTATTACAGCATTTGGGCCAAGCGGTGGACCTCTAGGGAATGGTTGAGCAGACGCCGATGTTCGAAGGAAAGGAGGTCCTGATACTGAGTGTAAAGGGACATCAGATCGATTCTTGAGATCTGAAGGTGAAGGTAGCGGTTTTCCCTCAGAAGACGGATATGCAGGGGGGAAGGGGAGGCAATTCTGATGAACCGGCACTTTCTCGATGATTTGTAGGCAGACTGGAATCGGTGTTTCCATGGTCTCCCATTCGCGAGTCCATGGGAGCTGAAGTAACCTTCATACCTGACTGATTCCCTGGGAAAGCGTTGAGGGATGGAACAGGTGGAGGAGGCTGCTTGGAGGGGAGGCGGTACTATATAAAGTAAATTAGATAGAATATCAGCAATCAAAGAAAGCTTCAGTACGTACAGGAGCCCGAGAATTCAGTACACTCTCTGAAATGCGTAAGTAGCCGATTCCTACTTTCCAAAGAGTCGGTTTCGAGAATAAGATGTTCTTTTCTCATAATCGCAACCTGGAGAGCATTGTCTACAGAAAAAGATGTCATTAGCAAGGAGACACTCGACGATTAGCTGTTTCATACTTTGGCCAGTCACTTCTGATACTCTCAATACCTTTCCAGCGAGAGGGGGATAACAAAGCCACATGTCAGCACCACCTGAACCCCATTTGTCTCGATCTTCAGGCAGCATTCGTTCGCAGACGAGGAATAAATCAGACAGAAGAAATATGTGCCCCTGTTGATGAATGACCTCCACGCCTGTTGCGCGTGGAGTGAAGCGGATAACGACATCCAACGACGTACGGAATTCACGAGTGAAAGTCAGAGAAGGTGGGGACATTTGCAATTTTACCGCCTAGAATTAACATTCATTGGCAAAATTGGTATTAAAGTAGCAAACGAACATACCTTTGACGTCATGGTGAATATATCGAGAGTACGCTCCGTAGACAACCTGCGTTCGAGATCTGTTATGGGCATCGAAAGAGTTTGAGTTGAAGCACGACTGAGTGATGTCGATTCCGATTCGCGCGAAGAGCGTTCTCTACGAATAATGTCAATGGATGAACGAGATTAGACGAACTGTTTCTGTGCTTACCCCCAGAAGCGCTGCCGCGGTTCGAACTTGTCTCACTACCAGTCTTCCCATCGTTGTCAATAGAGCGCAAGGTAGGATTTGCAGGACCCGGGGGCTTAAAGAGTGATTTCGCATGTCAATGACTATTTCATCCTCCGTTTCCAGTAGCGGGACTACAGGCGCTTCAGGTTCCCGTTCTCCAACTTTGATCGAACTCCTATTGTCCAAAATGTCCAAGAGGTGGTTAAGAGTTTCGACAGCACCGACGAGCAGACGGTTATCGGTGTTTTTAAGCAACCGGTTGTATAACTTGAGATAGTATTTAAGCCTTGTCTTTGGAAGAAGGAAAAGCGAATCCAGTGTCCATATACCAGCATTTGAAGGAGCCGTGTTGGATGATGAAAATTGAGCAAGGATAGGTCCCAATCGTGGGTTCGACTGGACAGGTTGCCATGTGTCAAAACCGCTGGAATATTTATTGCAGTATGTTTCGTAGGGCTTCTTGAGGTCATCAATCTTGACATAAACCTATAAGACAGAAGAAATAGAGATAATACAGTGTTAACATACCCATTTGATAAGTAATCCACCCAGCTCCCCTGCAGATTTTGGATCTGCACTGATATCCTTCAATTTCTGGGTATGTACGTAAGTTGCAATTCAAGTCGTGGTCCATCGAAACGTACGGTATGCAAGCCACGATTTGCTTTGTAGATACCTTCAATGCTCCTAAACATTGTATCTAGCTCTGGAGGAGGTAGGTTGGAGCGTGACCAGGCAGCGGCGACTTTCTGGAGATAATTCAATGAGGATTTCCTGTCGGTGATGAGTAATGGGCACTTGCCCGTATAATTCCGGTCAGTTGGTCGACAAATGCCTTCTCTGTATCGACCAAGTCTGTAAGAGGGTTTCCTCGCTTGGGTTTACCGTCTGGGGCGGAAGGACTGGTAGGGGTAGTTGGTGTGAGAGGCGCGTTAAGGCCTGAAGGGGGATGATTAAGACGATAACAGAGCAAGAAAAGATTCGGATATCCAACCTGTTCCTAACGAATTAAATGGAGGCAAGGTGAGAGCCTGAGGTACCTGTACGGGTGGAAGCGATGGCGACGACTGGAGTTTTGAGGGAGGAGGGGCACTAGGGGTTCGTTTGAGTCCTGAGGAGGGGGCGGAGGCAATTTGGCGTCCATTGGGGAAGGAGCACGGGAATTAAAGACAGGATCTGGTTGGAGGTCGTTCATGATTGCAGGAGAACGCCTGACAGAACGTGCTGGACAGCGTTCAAGCTCTGAAATTTGACCTCCAATGTCCACTTGCACATCCTCCCATACACAAATTCCATCATTTCTCACCACGTGATCATTTCCACGCAGTAATTCGGTACTCTTCCCCAGTGACCAACGATATGGACGACGACAAAGTCACGAAAAAGAAAAACTCTCTCTTCTACAATGTCATTTGGATGGACCGTGTCTTTCGCACTCGATCCACAACAGAGGACCTTCTGTCTCCAGAGAGAGAGGCCGGAAACATTACTTCCCGTGACTATGATGCTTCCCTAGATTTTCTCCCAAATTATCACCGCTACTACCCTGTCTGTCATGATTTGTCCAGTTCCTTCCCCACCCAACTCACTTGACACTCTAGATACTCTGTTGTCTTGGGGCTACCTCTTTGGTTCTTCTGCGTCCTGCAAAATGGAGTCAAGCAAAGCAGGGTATGACCGCATTCACGCTTGGCTTCGCTGGCTTCACCTTGGGCAAATTCGTGTTGCTCAATGCCCACTACGAATATGTGCGCTCACTGGAAAACCCAGCTGGGTTTGACCGAGCAATGCAAAATATCAAGAACAGACTAGGCACTCATGTTCCGGAGGGCTTCATCATCGAACGAATATACGAACCTTCCTCCACTGACAATGCATATGGAACCCAAATTCCTGAACACGGTATAGATATGCTCATCTTTCCATCCTTGATGCATTCCTCATTGACTATCATCAGAATCTAGCATTATGCTCCCAACGACTGCAGATTCTTCCTCTCGGCAGGCCAGCCAGACTCCTCCGCACAAACCTCCGAGTAAATGGGACCAAATTCGAAATGCTAACAATCGTGCAGCAAACACTTCATCATGGGATGCGCTGCGTCAGAAACACGAAAAGGAGGCTGTAAAATCCCGAAACGCCGGCGAGGAGGTGCAGTGGTCTGAATCATAAAAGTTCCAACAGTGGCACCAGATGCCACTCGATGCTGATATGTCCCTGCGACATGTACCAACTCACAATCCAAAAATGTGATTGCGAAATACTTAACCTGAAAATTTCCGTTTTACATTTCGTTAGATACCAAGAAAACTAAGAAAAAAGGGGGTTAGGTATACGTGGATACAAAAAATCCAATGGAAGAAAGCGATAGAGCTACACAATTTACAAAGCAGCGCACTTGTCCGAGCGTCAAGGAGGGGGAAAAGTAATCATAAAGACATCACAACGCGTAGTTATTTGTGGCCGGGGAGACCGAAGCATCGCGCCTTGGCCAGGTTGGTCCTAAAAGACTGCCATTGGGAGACATTGGATGGGCTGAGGGAAAGCGTCCAGGTAGCGACTGTTGTTCGTAGGCAGGACTCACTGGCAACAGGGCTGGACCAGAACCTTCTTCGCTCTGAGGTCGAGACCCTAGGTCTTTCTGGAATAGGGTTGTGTGCGAAAATGGGTAAAGAGGGACACCCACTTCCAGAGGTTGTTTCTGTGCAGTCATGCGAACAATCTCTCGCATAAGACCCTGCAGCAACCTCTCTTGACGCGCTGTCATTCATTATTTGTTAGAAATCAGACAGACCGTGGGGGTAGGATCAAACATACTTCCAATGGGGGATTTCTGACCATATTCCATCATCGCAAACCTAGCCAGAGGTGCACGTATTAGCTTGAGGGGTAATCGTAAAAAAAAGTCTGAACGCACCTAAGAACATTAATTTCGCCCCACACTGTTGACTCTCTCTCAGAATCGTTGATTTCAATGAAGTATTTGCAAAGCTGTACTTGTACCACAGCTGCAAGGTACCAACAGATCTGTAAAACTGATTCAGAATGCCAAAATAGACAAAACAAAGAGGACTACACACTGTCACAAACGGATGCAGCCTAGTAATATCCAAAGACGTGGCAGATAAGACATAATATGCACCGAGGATACATCGCGCGGAATTGACGCATCTGGCGGTAGACATGTTCTGCGGATCTGTAAAATCAATATAGGGATTATGTAGTGTGATTGTCGCACTGTTCATTTCAACAGTTAGAGATAACAAAAATTAAAAGTAGAGGGAAAACTTGCGCGTGTGGGATAATGTGAACCATGTATAAATCTGTGTCCAATGAGCTACCATCGGGTGCGTCGGTCACCCCGGTGTTATTCCTGTATATCTGAGGCAGACTTTCCAAAAGTCGGAACAAACCAGTTTGTCGAGTTCTTCAAAGCCCGGTAAGAAGAAGGGGTTTTGATTCTTGCTCGGTGCTGTAGGGGCTCTGAGATTACCCCTGACGTTGAAATCAGTGACTTTGCCAAATAGCATCACTGATTTGATGAGGAGAAGGAATGAGTCTGTGTACTGCGGAGGATGCTTGGTGAATAAATCAGGAGTGCATAGATCTTGCGGGTTGCTCGGGATTGGCGACTAAGTCGATCAAAAGTGAGTTTATGTTCGCTTCGAGCACAGTACATGACGCACCTCAGATTCAAAATCTGTGGTTCGTAAAGGCAACTCGGTGCCAAGGTCTCTCTCGTCGACCGCATGGATCCATCCACCGACCGATGCAATACGGTCAAATATTATAGTCATCCACCACGTCCGCCGTCTTGATTCTAGATCGCGCAAGTCTTTGGGCGGTGCCAAATAAGCACCAGGAGAGCTGTTGCCATGAGTCGAAAATGTCCCTGGATAGTTTAGGCGAAGAGGCACGGCGACACGAGTTTGAAAGGCAGCAAAGATCCAAACTTCAACCCAACGCCCTTCTTGATAAAAATACCACGATAGAAGGATGCAAGCTTGCATGACAGAGAATATATCCTCGCCGCTAGCCATAGTTTTGTCAATATACTGCCGAGTTTTGCTTGCATGAAACTCAGCAAATTGATCACGACGAGTTCCGTCGGGTAACGTTACTATATTTTGAGGAGACCATCTTGAACTTGCTGCACACTGTTGCACGTTAGAAAACTTTCCACTACAAGCGCGGCAGCCTACTCAACTATAGCATGGAGTATGGCCGAATGAGGAAATCCAGGGTCTCGTGGAGATAGTTGCATGGATGCCAGAAATGAAGGTTTGTGGAGTACACGAGATCCACAAGGATCACACCTAAAGAAAACATCGATGCTAGACAGATATTAGCCAAGAAAGAGTCGGGCGGAATGGATAGACGAACTAATGATTCAGTGTTGTAGGATCTGGGAGGTCGGGATTCCAACCGGAAAACAATAAATCCATGAAAGGATCAGAGCCCGGTTTTGCGTTAACATTCTGAAGTTCTGGGCTACCGCTTGAGCTACGAAACCTCGTCTCAGGGCTATCAGGGGCAATGAGATCAAGGATAGCAAGGGACGCCTGGGGCAAAGTAATTCCTCCTCCATCGGAAGCCTGAAGACTTCCAGAAATCCCTGGTGGAACGGGAGGCGTCATTCGAGCGCTGTTTGGTGAACCAGACGCCGTTTGTTTGTCGTACAGCTTGCTTTTTAGTTCAGCTAATTCGAGTGGTAGCCATGAACAAAAATTCACCGCCGGATCCAACAATGTGCTCACATATCTGATCCTCGAGCTCTTTGATTTTTTCAACTGGATCTGTGTCCGGTGCCAATCTCAGGCCTTCCACTGGATCGTACGAACATTGGGGTTCGGTAGGATGTCTAAGTTGTGCAGATTGGTAGTGAATCGAGGTTCAATATGTGCAACGACTTACGCGTAGCCAACCGGTGCGGGAACGCTGACAAGGGCTTGCCACTGCCTTTATTCATTCCTTTAGTATCCTTCGAAAGTACTTAACTCGAATAACCCACTTAACGCATGTGCCACAGTGGGGACGAGCAGCGTCACATTTCTAACAGGAAGGTTTAATATTTAGGTGCAGAATACTGTGTGGCAGGCCTAACATACCAACTTTCTTTTCCGACACGATCGGCAAGCCTAATATCGTTGATTAATGGGATGCAACATAAGGTTAGAGGAAATCAGGGACATGCCTGGTTCCTACGAAGAGCTGGTCGTGTGGAGTTTGCACTGGGTGTTTTGGGCATATTCTAAGAGGTAGGTGAGGGTTTGCGATTGGAGTGTTTAAGCAATTGATCGCCGTGAGGTTGACGGACAAAGTATTAGTGGGAGATGCGAATGGGATGCAGCCGGAGCACAGGCAGAGGGATGAGTTGAATAGAGTCGATATGGATACGCGTTCGAGAAGAGTTTGGTAAGAAGCAGGAACGTATAGTTCAACTTTGGAGGATACTTAAGCAAGTTGGAAGCAGGGCAAGGTTACCCGTCACACTAACTGATCGGAGTTACTTACTTTATGTACTATAGTATTGCAAAATATCATCCCACCATTTACCCCATTTTAGCCCAATCCCGCCCATGTGCATTTCCTGCGGAAGACACTTCCAACACCTGATGCAAGGGTTATCTTTGTTCTACATAATCGTGCTCGCAGATCGTGGTACAATGATTGTTGAGACGCGTTGCAAAGGCAACGAGCACGTTGCGGGCACGTCCCTAAACAGGCCCAACTCTCAACTATTATCGTATCGGATTGAAGTCTATGACTACAAGGTGTTCATTCTCATTGTAGACGGTGGACTCGTGTGAAATTTATTTAGCTGGGATTCAGGCGTCGTTAAAACGCAAAGGCGTTCGGTTCAATGACGATGGTAACAACAGAGTTAGCTACTGCTTAATCCTGGTGTCGACGCTGTGCATACTCTGCGAAAGCTCTGCCATCACAGCCCTTGATGCAGCCGAAACCTGTCTTAAGTATGAATTACGCGTTATATTCAGCAGTATGGCAAGTCCTCAGTCCCTAATGACATCTGTCCCCTGATTTGCTTCAAGATCTGGGAGACAAAGCTATTCACTATGAATGTGCAGAGAAGGTTTCAATGGACCCACAAGACGGTTGCGACAATACGGCGGCTGTGTGGATAATGTCTGAATTCTGTAAGGTATATGCCTATTATTGAACCTTTAGCACAGCGTTCTCGATTAAGGTTGTCGTTAATAACAATCTGACCTTGCCAGGTCCCTAGATTAAGGCGGCCATCTGTGATAGGGATGGTGATAGATGACCCAATAAGGGATGCTTTGGTATGAGAGACCCTAACAAATATCTAGTCAAAAAGAAACTAGAACAGTGTTCTTATCTAAAGCTCACGAATCACTAGTCGCCGCAATTATTAGAGAGTCGCATGTATTCATAGAGGTCACACCCACTCTGGGCCTTCATCGGTATGCCGCCAATTCAAGGATTCAGGAACAAGGTGATCAAGCGCCATATCCATGTCTTATGGTTATGAAAACAGTTAGTGATGAAAGAAATGTCAAAAGGCCTTCCCACTGGGTGCCTTAAGAATCACCTTTTCGAACATCTGATGAGATTAAGGAAATGGTAAACGTTAGCACCATGCTGGTCTCAGAAGGGCCGGCTTCACCTGAGTCGTAGTTCTCGTTGACCGTCAAGGCCGCAGAAGTATGCTGACTGACGAAATTTGATATTAGCGCTTGTAATTTCTCATTGTTGGAAAGGTACCTGCATGAAAAGATACAGCATTCCAACCTGTGATGAGCAAAGTCAAGCTTTCATGCTATGCAACAAAAGATAGGAATAGGCTAGCCTTCACCCCCTCAAGGCCAGGTCGTATATGTGTTAACACCTCCTCTGTGACCAGATGACATCCTTTCTCTCTTTTCCCTAGAGTAAAGGTGTTTTGCCAGCCCATGATCAATGAATGACTTTGAAGTTAGGTTCAGAAGTTGCCTCATGGAGCCTTACACAATCACCTATATATTATCGAGATGCCCCCATTTCGTATGTACATATTTGTTCTCTTATGTACGAACACCAATTAGGATCTTTCTCTTTTGTCTCTACAGTGCTTTGGCCGTTCAAATTTTCAGTATGTTCGTGGACATTCAACAAGCTGCCGTAGCGTTAGTGAAGCGCGGCTTGTAATAAATTACTATTTCCGATGTATGAGTATCCTATGTAAGTTGGTAGTGCGACCTGGAGACTCAGATGTTTTCTGCTACAAACAGATTACAGCATTCCACTTTCATTTGGAAACTTGTTGCTATTGTAAAGGATAGACAGGCTAATCGTTCAATCACAAAGATTGCGTCCACAGCATCTCCCTAATCTCCGAACCTTTTGATTCTCTCGCTACCTCCTCGATTCCCAGGAACGTTGCGATTTCGACAGTGATTAGCGTAATGTCCCTTTTCACCACACTTGGAAACCGGGAAGATTAGTATTTGCATGGAAGAATAAGTATTGCAATATACCTTGAAACATAAGACTTCGTCAAGGTTGCGTCTTGGAGGACCGTTAACAGCATTGCCAGGGCCTCCAGGTCCAGAAGCTCCGCCACCACCACCACCTCCTCGGTCAAAGTCAGCATAACGTCCATAACCTGGTGGTGGAGGACCTAGATCTTTTGCGGATGGAGGTGAAGGTGGGTCATACGCTTTTGCAGGAGGCATATTCGGCTTTGGGCTATCAGAAATTGATTTAATCACAGTGATTCATATAGATAAACGAACGATACCTACTGGCCTTTGGGACAATCCGGACCCAAGGGGCAGAATCCTGTCAAGTACGATTGACATGCTACTTTTCGAATATGCTTTCGAGGACATGAAGGACCTATATTCGATCAGGTGAATGGACATATATCTCAATATCAATCTGCTCACCTAATTTGCAGAACCCACGATTATAATCGGGACATTCCACTCGTCGCTCCTTGGGATGCGCATATAAGCACTCATCGCCCGCGGAACAATAACCATACTTGGCGAACCACCAACATTCAGGCATTCTTCGCAGATTATATTCATGCAAGAACTCGCAAGCATCTCCCTTTTACATAGTCC